>JADLZL010007898.1:0-118397 GCA_015844335.1 Chrysopogon serrulatus
TTGTTGTGTGGAGGTCATTGCATTGCAGATATTGGGTAATATAGGCTATATGTATGAATGTGTTTGGTTGTCTGGTCTAGATTCTAGCCACTACATTATGGAAGCCTGGCTAGACCCTAGGCCAGGCTGTTTTACCTAAGCCAAACTTGTACAAGCCTATGTGCCCACCTTTTGGTGCTCCTCCATCACCGTCCAACATGGGCGGCTGTGGTGAGGTGGTAGCGAACCGCTGGGGCGGTGTGGTGCCAAGCGGCTACGTGTTGTCCCCCGCGGTGCTCCGCCTCTTGTCCGACTTGCTTTGGGAGAAAGGAATGAGAGTCGGTGCACACCGCCATCGACGCTGCCAAACACACCGTGGGCTCATCTCCTGTGCCCTGGGAGGCACGCAGAGTGGGGCTAGGGGTACCAACCTCTATGCCGAGATGTTGCGCCGGCCAAGGTCGCCATTGAGACTTGGGGTTGTATTGAGGTGTTGCTATGGTACCGGGGGGAGAGTGACACTATCAGTATCAGGTGGTTTGATGCCATTGAGTGTGGACGTGAGTGTGGATGTCTTATGGGCATGCTCATCCGCAACCTCCGTGCCGATCTCGGGGAGGGGTACAAGCACGATGGCCATCGACCTCCTCGATGAAGGGGAAGAATGAAGATGCTGGTGCTTTGTGTAGCTAAAACAGACAACCAAACAAAGCAATTATAAGTGAGGCTTAGCTAGGCCAAGGAACCAAACAATAACCATTAACATTGCTCAAACCGGGCATTTGCTGGCCTGACTTAGAATTTAAGTCAGGTCCTTTTGTCCTGGTAACCAAACACATATCCATATATACGACTATCTCGTGTTAATCAATGCTGTTGTGGGCTGACGGAGACATAGAGTGGTTTCTTTCTGGGCCGTCCATATGCATGGGTCCCTTGCTTTTAGCCCACGTTAATCAGAAGTTTTAATTTAGCCCATGGGTCTTGTATGATTGGTTTGAGAATTCATGACTACCCTCTGCTTGTCTGCTGGGAGCTCACTTTCACTCCTTTCAGTTATACTTACAGTACAACCTGATGAGGTGTACAAAAACATGAGGGGCAAATGCTTATGACCGGACGAGTTTTATCGGTAAGTTCTAAGCTGTACTAAGTAGCAGTGCCCTTGGCTTCCAAATAAATGAATCTTCAGACTTTCGGTGTGCACGGGGCTTTCAAGTAAAACCGGCAGCGCACTTAAAACCAAACACACCACCAACTACTCCCGCCGCCGACACAATTATCCCTGATGATCAAATATAGGCGCTGCTGAGGGAGATCAAAAGTTTTGTATATTTTCAAATGAAAAATAAAAATGTTAAACTCCGTATTTAATTTTGTAAAACCTGACGCCATGTTTAGATGGCATGAAAAATTTTTCAAATTTTTCGTTTGTATATTTTTTTCACCTTCATGATTTTGGGCCTTAATCACATCTTTTCTTTTTTTTTTTTTAAATATCTAAGCGTCTAAATAAATGTTAAAGTAAAAAATAAAAAAAATTATACGATTTAGTTGTAAATCATGAACTATTTTTGAATTTTTCTAGATTTTTTTTAAATTTAAATTTTAAATTTAAAAAAATAAAAGTCTTCTGTCGGTTTGGTCGGAAAGCCAAACCGGCCTTTACCGAACGGTAAAAAAACCATGGTACTAGTTTGTAATGATGGCTTCCAAATAAATGAATCTTCGATGTTGTGCGCCAATTTGTCAGGCAAAAAACGTGGCTAAAGGAACTCTGTTCTCCATTTTGTTTTTGCTTTGTTTTATTTTTTTTAAAAAAAAAAAAATCAATAGCCTGTGGTCACACTTGATGTGGCAGTGGCAGCCACTGACCACCAGCAGCCGACACGAGCACACAACTATAGATAAGGCCCGCTGCCCACTGCCGTCCCCGCTCGCGCGACATGGCGCCCGCCGCGCGATGGTCCCCGCCGCTCTTCCTCCTCCTCCTCCTCCTCCTGCTCGCCGCGGCCCACGGCGACGAACACGACAGCGGAGCATCCATCCAGCTCCGACCCTGCCCCGTCGCCGACGCCGACGCCGTGGCCGGAGCGGTTCCACGCGGTGCTGTTCACGAACCTGACCAACTACTCGGACGCGTCCACGGGCCCGCCGCTGCGCATCACGGACCTCTACTACGACTGGCCGCGGCGGCGGAACCTGAACCTGGTGCGCCACCAGCTGTCGCCCGACCCGCTCTACGACGTGGAGTGGAACAACGGCACCACCTTCTACTTCGACTCCTCGTCATGCCGCGTTGAGCAGTTCCCCGTCGGCGTGCTGCCGCCGTGGTGGCTCTCCGGCGGCGGCGCCGAGTACCTGGGCCGCCGCGCCGCCGGCGGGATCGACTGCCACCTGTGGGGCAAGGCCGGCTTCATCTTCTACTACGAGGAGGCAAGCACGGGGCGGCCCGTGCGCTGGGACTTCGTCGATGGTAATATTATAGAACAATTTCTAGGCTTTCACTCAAACAAAAAAAATCTAGGCTTGAGCCAATTGTGAACGGTTGATGGTTCAGACGTTCAGTTGAGCCAATTGTTGGCATTCTCTAACAATCAAATCGCATGGCACCTCATTTACTGATCTGCAGTGACGGGGATCCAGCAGTACGTGATGACCTTCAACCCCGGAGTGGTGCTGGAGGATGCGCAGTGGCAGGCACCTGCTTACTGCTTCCCGGACAACGACGACCACGAAGAAGAAGAACAGGGGAAGGGCAACGATGAGGAGGCTGGGGATGGGATTGAGGCAGCCAGCAGGCTACTCAGGAAGCTTGCAGGAGCTGCAGCAACGTCTTGACTCTTGGACTGTGTTGCCACATGTATTAAATAGCTAATGCCTTCTTTTTCGAAAGATCATAGCTAATGCCTTGAATTTCCTGTTGTTGCTCCTGTCTGAAACAACAGATATAAGTCGGCTGATAAGCTTCTAAAACACGTACAGGAAAAATGTGTCAGTTCACATCAGTGAAACGGTTTTTTAACGCTGTGAACATGCCCAATTCATGACACATCTAAAACTAAACAAGTTAACAATCTAGAAAGATGATGGATCTTCCTCAGGTTGGGTGGATTAGGATTTTGATGAGCACCAGTTGTGCAGCTTCTAGAACCCGCACAGGTTGAGATGTGTCAGTTCACAGCAGTAAATTGTAACGCTGTCTGTTTCTGGATTCATGCCTCCTGATACACCACTTCAATTTCAGAATATATGGCCACAACTCGTAAAATTGCCTAAGAAATGTGAACCCAAAGCAAAAAAACACAAAGGACTGCACAAGTTCAGAAAGACCTATTCCACAATACTTTGTCAATAGTTGAGATGTGTGAAAGACTGATCGATCTGGAATTGTGGCCAATGGATCGCACAAAATTATAGAAGTGCTTGATATAGCATATAAAAAACTTAAAATTTTAAGAGCATTAACAAGACAAAAATATCGCATCAAACTAAAACATATCACAATTGAAAGCACACACAAAAAGGCTCTGTATTTGCAAATACAGTTAACCCAACCTAATAATCAGCATAATTGTAGGAGTATGACAATTGACAAGCATGCTACACTACCGTTATCAACCTAACAGTACCGAAGCTTGTGAAATTATGAACCACAGAAGAACATGACAACAATCAGAAGCACACCAAATTAGGCAGAAGAGCAAAATAATCTCATATATCAAACATACAACAGCTACCACTCAAGAAGAAGCATCATGGATGTCATTTTGACGAGACCAGCCACGGAAACACATGTTTCATACCAGCAAGCAAGAATGCAAGATATATTCAAAATGGAAAAAGTCTTTGGCTATTAATGTTAGGCAAAACTTTTATACCCTGAACTACAAAACCGGATATTGTACACCCTAAATGAAATCAAACATATATGGCGGTTTTAGGGTGGTTTTGCTACAGTGGTTTTATCTTTTTCTTTTTTATTTATTTTGGCTGAATCTTTAAAAATCATAGTAAATCATAGAAAAATCATAAAATAGTCTATAATTTTGTTAATATCCACATCAGTAGTAATCATTTGTAAATATATAATATATTATATTTTAGTAAAAAATTTATCTCATAATTTTAGACCTATATTTTTTGTAATTTATTTTTTATTAATATTTAAATAATTTCTATCCGACAATTATGGTAAATTTTATGATGAGCTTATTATGATAAACTTTTTCCAGTAAAAATTTTATAATTATTGGATCATATATAACTTAGTTATAGATTTTTTTATTTTATACTTAGGTTTATGCTTGTTAAATATAAATAAATCTATAAATGATCCAATAATTATAAAATTTTTACTAAAGTTCAAGCATATTATAATCTTACCAAAAAATAACTAATTCGACCATAGAAATTATGGTTATAAATTATTCTATAAATAATATAGGTCTAAAATTACAGAAAAAACTTTGTACTTTATACTATATTAATGTAGTCTATAATTTCCAACAAAATGTTTTCTATTTAAACATTTTTCTAATGATTTAATTATTTTTCAAAAAAAATTCTCGAAATAAATAAAAAAGAAAGTTCTGTAAATTTTTTTTATTAGTAGCAAAAACCCTCCAAAACCGATATCCCTCCAACGGTTTCGAAAAAAGTGAACACCCGGTTTTAAGGGTTTTTCCCAACATCATCCAAAGACCTTTTCCTATTCAAAATGTTGGGTCGACACATGATTAAACCCACAAACAGAGGTCGACAAGGTGATTCAACTTAGTCACCACATTATATGGCACAATTCGCATCTGGGCTGCTCGCCAAACCAATTCCGAACACCGATAAGAAACTACCAATATTTCTTACTGACTGCATTACCGCTATATATCCACATAACCAAACATAGAGGAGAGAGGAAGAACACCACCAACACCTAGGCGCTCCAGCCCTCAGAACCGGCGAGCTGACGACCTGGGATTGACCCTCCTCTCCTTGATAGCCATGGAAACCGAGCCGGACGCGGCGGAAGCCTTCTTCATCTCCTTGCTGCTCCTGAGGGAGGACCTCGTCCCCATGCCTCCGCCGCGGCCCGCCGCGAAGTCGACGGCTGGCATGGACCTCCTCACGGACTCGGCGCCGCTGGCGGTGTATGCCTTCTTGGCGACGCGGCGCTTGGACAGCTCGACGGCGACACAGGGGTCCTCGGCCATCGCCTCGGGGTCCACCGATGCCGCGGACGCGAACTCCTCGGAGTAGTAGGGGAAGCCCTGCTTGCGCTTGAGCCGCTCGTTGCGGCGCGCCGAGTAGAGGTCGTAGAGCCTGCCGCGCACGAAGACCGGGCCGCCAGCCGGCGTGCCCGCCCTGGCTATCGCGGCGAGGTTGAGCGCCACCAGCTCGTCGTGGGCGTCCGCGCCGGCCGGGAGGAGGTTCTCCTTCTCGACCCCGCCCTCGCCGCCGACGGGGGCGTCGACGGCGCCGCGGCGGGGAGGAAGTTCTCCTTCCGGCGGCCGCCGCCCTCGCCGGGGAAACCAGATCGAGCTTGACGCGCCTTTGGGGGCTGGAGCGCGGCGGTCATGGAGGCGCGCAGCGGGCTCGGTTCGGCGCGGATCGGCGACGGAGGGCCGAGATGGAGGCGCGCATCGGGCTGGGCTCGAAGCGCACCGGCGACGGGATGGCGCAGACGGACGCGCGCATCGGGGCCGCCGCCCGTCTTCTTCATCGATCCTGCAGAGTTGAGAGGAGCGCATCTCGGATCGGGAGAACTGAATCGGCGCACAAAGGGGAGGGGATCGGATGGGGGGGATGAGCAGCCGGCGTACGTACCTGGCGGCGTCTGCACGGAGGAGGCCGGCACGAGGGGCGGGCGGGGCACCCGGTGCGGGCGCGGGCGGAGGCGGCGCGGGGAGACGACGAGCGGCGGACGGCGGTCCATCGTCGGTCGGTTGGCTGGCCGAGGGAACAGATCGCTTCTCGGCCTCCGGTCCTTCGCTTTTCTCTCGGGTTTGGAAGACGAGGAGGGGAGGAGGCTTTTTAAGCGGAGGCGGAGGGGTGGCTCTTCCAACGGTCGGCTGCGTCTTCCAAACCCTTTTGAAAATGAATGGGTCCTGTACTCCTGTGTGCTGCGTCCGTCAGCGTGGCCATTTGTCACGGCTCGTCTCGGCCCACGGCCCTGGGTGCTCTCACTGCCCTTTGGAGCCTTCCGATATATGTGCGGGCTGGCGCTGTTTATGGTATGATTATCACGGCGCTTAGGGTGTTTTGATGATGGTGGGCGCCACCGCGGTTATTTATGGTATATAAATCGTAACGTATATTTTTGCATTCAGTGATTTCTTGAAATGTCCCTCGGCCAATTTAGGAAGCAATTGCGTGTTTTTGAGGTGGAAATGAGTTGGAGGATCCTGGAATCAGCCATTTTACCGTTGCTGATTAATGCCAATGCTTTGTTGTAATATAATGGAGAATATTTCTTATTTTTACTCAGATTAGTTGACGTTTAGGACATGATTGTGCTTACCAAGAAGTCATTAATTAGAGGATAGTTTCCCTGTCTGCCTCTATTAAATAAGGGAGCAGGTGCATGATATAGTACTTAAGAAACCAGTAGAGTTCAAATGGCTAGCGCAACTAGATTGAAGCCTTAGGGTCGCGGGTTCAATCCCTAGCGGCCGCAATTTTTGCCGTTCAATTGGTTTTTCAAGGCGAGCGAGCTGTGGGCGCTGCAGTTAATGCTTCATTTTCCAAGGCAAGCGGGCTGCCAGCGCTGTGATTAATAATGACGAGTAAATTATGGAGGAGGGGCATTAGGCTAGTCTCAATAGGAGTTTCATGGCATAGTTTTTCATATGCACCTTTGGATTTGCAAAAAAAGGGACCCAAAGAAGAGTTTCATCCCCATAAAACTATCCTCCTCCCATAAAACTTGAAACTATATTTTCTCCTTAATAAAGGAGTTTAAATAGGAGGCATGTCAAGTTGTTTTGTTTTTAATGCTCTAAAAACTAGAATGAAACTCCCATTGAGATTGGCCTTAGCGTCCAAATTATACCAACAATGGTTACGATGTCAACTTTGTGAAAATAAGCAAAGAGGCCAGAACGTCAATAATTTTGAGTATGGAGGGATTACGCATTTTCATGTGTTCAAAGAAAAATGTTTTCTTTATCTTGTTTTGTATATTTTTTCTTTACTTTTGTTTCATAATTTCCTTAAGGCACTAGAACCAAAGCCAACGAACTCGCAAAGCCCACAAGTACAAGACTTGCCTAGCGAAGGTCCACTTCTATTTCTTTTTAAAAAATACATAGAAATGACTAGGAGCTCAACTGGGAAAAAGAACCCAAAGCGTTTGGAAGTTTCTTTTTCTTCGTTTTCCCCCCTCAACTTTTGTTCTGAAACGAACCTTTTGCATTGCTATAGAACGTGCAAGATTGTAAAAAATGGTTGGAGACAAAACTCAACAATTGAAAGTGAAGAATGGTGGTTTCTGGATCCTCAGCATGTTCAATAAAAATTATACAACAGTCTATAAACCATTCCCCTCGACATTCGACAACCTAACATAAGCTGCTATATATGTCAGTCGCACAATATATCATGCATTACATTTTATCTTGACTCTGCTGTGAGCCATGTGGTTATACCTCTATATACACTACTTTTACAAAAGGGGAAGGGGTGAGGAAGCCTGTAAATAATAATAAATGAATAAACGTTCTCTACAATCAGCAAAACTGTGAATCTGAGGGCTCAGGACATCCTCTCCCCCAGCTACACTGCGGATCTTCAAGAGCAAAGCCTTAAATCTCCGTCAGAAAGAGAATCTTGCAAAGAATGAATTCGGTGTGGTTGTGCCATCTGACACTGCAGCAGCTTGTGAAGAAGCCACACTTGAAAGGACACCTTGCTGGCACTTCTTGAGCTGCCAGGTTCCAAACACAAGCATAAAACTCACATTCAAAATGATGAAACCGGCGATTAGTGTGCATTTTTCAACATCATGGGTACAATGGCCGTAGTCATAGCCATGCCCGCTCTAACAAGATTTTTTTTTTCTTTCACAAAATGACACATAAATATTTTAAAATTTATTAGTGTCCAGCATCCCCACCACCACTGATAACAAGGAAGATTGGGTGCGCTTTAATGAGTTAGAATAATATAAAAATCTTAGTGTCGGCGGCTAACTAAAGGTTGAGCATTCCCAAAGTCATAAAAAATATGTAAGATAAATTCTTTCAACTAGGTTCGTTTAAATAGGTCTAGCATATCATTTCAATACTTCTAACGATTATGACGCCATTATAAATTCAATGGTAGATCAGGTTCTGGCTCGTGAATAAAGACTGGCAGCTTGTAAATCAAACCAGACAAATCAACTATAGGCTGGTAATCTCTAGCTTTATACACATAAATGATCCCAGCAAGCAGATAGAATCAATTAAACATGTTGCAGTAAATGGGATATAAGCTCTCACATTAGAAAGTTATCAAATGATATTTAACATAATATTGATGATATGTTATGGAAACATGTTGCATGATTTAAATTTAGTACTTTGATATCCTCATGAATACCACCATATTTCTTTTCTAACCCTTACAATACCTGAGGGCTGAGTTAACTTAGTTACATATTTAGTAGAATAGAACTAGCATCCTTTATGTAGTATATCATGTAGAAACAACCATATCAGAAGTAAGAAGCTACAGATAAGCAAGCAGCACTGCATCAGCAGCAAGAATAAACTTCCACAAGAAAATACTGACTTTACCTCATCAGGACTAAACTGTAGTAACGTCCCAACCACAGGCAACAATGCTCCCACTTCCCCTGTGCCCAAAAAAAAAAAAAAAAAATCAAATTGATAAGGAACATGTACATTTTTGGACCAACTCTTGCATTTATCTAAGTTTTAACCCCCAACTACAAAACAACAAAACTAGGTAAATTCTATCAACTATTAAGGCCTCGTTTGGTTAGGGGTGGATTGAGTCCTAGAATGATTCCAGATGGAATTGGTTCACTAATTTGAATAGTCTTTATAAGCTGGAACACTTCCTGGTGACCTGGTTAAAATCCAGGTGAAATGAACGCAGCCTAATACTGTTCAAATTTGACCCCTAGGTCTAGTTTTGGTGGTTTTCAAGAAGCTTGAGCCCACTTGTCATATGCTCCATCTCCCTCTCCCAAGTCCCAAGTCCCAATGCCACCCTCCCCTAGCTGTGTCCAATGTGATCACTTTTGCACTGTTGCAGTCGCTGCTCTCACCTCTGCTGTGTGCAGACCACCCCGCCGCATCATACCCATGTGCAGCCATAGATTATCTCTTGCTTGTCACCGGAGGGAGAAAGGGCACCGCCATGCCATGGAGCACGGGGGGGAGGTGGGGGCGCGCTGGGTTGGCAGAAAAGATGGAGTGGAGCCTTTAGCATGCCGCCTTTAGTGCGGCGCGTGAGGGAGGGAGGGAGAGGGAGGGTCTTGCATGTGAACCCATGCCGATAGATAGGCCAAAATTGAACGGTACAGGTAGGTAAGGTACCAAATTTACCCCGTTTTGCGGTTGCGCGGTTGTAGGTCAAAATTAGACAAACACAAGGAGCCAAAAATGGATTTATTCCAACTGATAATATCATATCATCTGCAGCAACTAGAGAGAATAAAAAGTTCCAATGACCTGTTTCAAGAAGCTTTAGAATCACATTTTTGAGATATGTCATATCTATTCCTTCTCGCTTTTGTGATCTCTCCATATTGCGAAGTTCAGCTTTCAACATTGCTTCCTACAATAAAATCAGAAAAAATAAGGCATGCCGGTATGAGGCCTCCTAGCAAAAACAAGATATGTAAAAACTCAAACCAATGAATCAATAACTTTTTCAGAGGAGAGCTGCGTGTCATTTCATTAAGATAGAAGAAAAAAATACAACGAGCCGAGTTTAGCAAGAACCCAGACTCAAGGTCCCCAAACACACACACATAAGGCAGGCTATGCTTGTGATAAAACAGAAAACATGGCCATCCTACCACACCACTATGAATCAATAACTCATTTTCTAGTTTTAACACAAAACAGAATATATTTTATGTATGCAAGATTACAAACACCAGAAATAATAAAGATAAAAAGATTAACATCAGTAACTCAAAAACATAGATGACCAAATAAACTGACATTAGGCACAGATGCTGTTGTTAAGAAGATCTACAGTGAAATAAGGGGGTCAAACCAAAATCCCAACTCGATCTTTATGTCTTCTACGACTAAATATCTTTTACCTAAAAAATTATAGAGCACGCTAAGGTGAATTCTACAAGCTCTCATCTGGACAATCCAGCTTCTTTTTAATGTCGCAAATAACTAAAAGACATGTTTATATAGGTTTAAACAAGTTAAAAAACTACGCCGTGGTTAATAAACGAACACCAACATGCACATGCTTACTTTACACTATCGATGACAAAACATGGCAAAAAAAAAAAAAAAAAAACACGACTTCAGTATCAATAGTATCCACAAATACCTAAATAGGCTTTCAGCAAAGCTACTTCATGTTCCAGGAATAAATAAGAGGAAATTATGATTTAACACAGATACTCTTTACATGGTGCAGTGCTTCCTATTAAAAAAATCTTGGTGAAGAGAGATCAAATTTAATCCTAGTTGACATTCCATAACTAGAAGGATCAGATGCAGAATGGCCACATCAGTTCGCACAACTAATAAGAGCTATGCAACCAACAAAAAGTATTGACTATGGAGAACTCATCCACCTGTTGATCATGGAGACGATTTTCACGCTCGAGCTCTTCAATTTCTTGCTGAAGAAAAGAAAGGAAAACAAAATCTTATTCACTTGACATCCAAACTGGAGGAATGTAGAGAATGCCTTTTAAGTTGGTAGCATACTTGAAGCGCTAAGATATGCCTTTGTGACTGAGCCAATTCCTCTTCTCGTTGTGCTTGTTGCCGTGCGAGAAGCTGAAAACGTAGGGATGCAGTATAAGTTCATATCTTTCTCATCTAAGCTAATTCATTCTGACAGAGTATCACTAAGCACCAAAGTTTTCTAGTTTCAATAAATAGTTGAAAATTTTGACTTGTTGCCAGGCGAGAAGCTGAAAATGTAGGCATCTCTATCTAAACCTGAGCCAAGAGGCATCTCATAAGGCCACATCACGGGCCAGTTCGGGCGGCCGGATAGCGTGCCTTCTCCGGCCATTTTGCAAAAAAGCCCTCCAACTTTATACGAATCAACCCGCAGTCCACCTCCCTCTCTCATTTATTCTTGCAAAAAAGCCCTCCAACTCTTCAGAAATGAACCCGCGGTCCAGCCGCTTCTCAGGCCACGTTATGGGCCTCGGCCCGCATCGTTTCGGCGTTGGGCCAAATTGGGCCCGATGGCCTTTTCCATTTTCCAGCGGATTTATTATTTATCTAAACCGGCTGAAATATTGTAAAAATCATAACAAATCAAATAAAAATCAAAAAAAATACCAAACCAAGTTTGTTGAGCTCTACACAACTAGCACTACACTTTAAATACATAGTATCACATATTTTTTGGAATTTAATTTGTATAAATATAAATCTATCATTACAATACCCATATTATTATATCAAAATTACTCATAAAATGCTCTTTCTCTTAATAAAAAATGTAATAGTTCTATTTCAACACTTAGGATAATATATTATATCCTCAAATTTCAAATAAAAATAAAAAAACCACAAATAATAATAAACAAAAATTGAAAATAGTTAAAAATGCATCTAAATATGGTTGGGAGGCTCACGTGTTACACTAATGCTCCTCTCTCTTAATAAAAAATATAGTAGTTCTATTTCAACACTTAGGATAATATATTATATCCTTAAATTTTAAAAAAAAAAAAATAGGAAAACAACAAATAATAATATACAAAAAGAGAAAATAGTTAAAAATCACTGCATCTAAATAGTATACAAACAAACTAAACACTACGAATAAGTAATATAGACTGGTTGCTCACCACGTGTTATCATTGTAGACTAAACAACCTGGTCCACTCCGAGGTCTTGGCGGCAAAACCGCGCGTTTTTCTAGTGGAGTACAAGTTGATAATCTCTCATCTAAGGAAATGCATTCTGCTAGTGCATACTAAGCACCAAGGTCTAGTTTGAATGAATAGTTAAAAGTTTTGGTGTCTCAACCAAATCAGCCATAGAAAGGTGCAAGATACATGGTAAAAGTCCTATTTTACACTAATACTGTAGATACAATATCAATTAATCCCAATTGCAACATTTTGTATTTCCTAGTTCATTTTTCAGGGGAATGGCTAAGTACCAAAATTTGTTGCTCAGCCAATTCAGCACTCATTGTATCTTTAACAGGTCCTGCAAATACAGGGCACATAATTAGTGGAAAAAACTACAGCCATTTAACTGAAAGGAAGAATACAGGCAAGATTGGAGAATGAAACATGATATTAGTAATAACAAATTACCTTGACTTTGATAATCATTGGTAATAACCTGTGACAGCAGTGCAATAATATCATCAACAGTCTCAAAATAATAGGCCTTATTTTTAATTTTGTAGAATACAAAGTATCACAAGGAATGGTGGATGTAATTAGAAAAGCCTTAATTTGATGTGAATTTTTTTTTCTGATTTTTTGAAAAACAATGCCGCTCTACAGTTTGTTTTGTTTGCTTTTCGAAAACTAATGCACCGATATAACAGATCTCTTAGTTAAAGGTGGTGCTTTTTAGTTCAGAAGATCCATTCAGGACCTCTTTTTCTGACCATAACAATACTGTCTCACTGATTTCTAAAACTCTAGTTTCTTGATACCACATTTTTCTAAACTACAACATCCAAACAGGCCTCAGTGCTTTGACCACATCTGGACATCAACAGCAGTTCCAATATGGTTCTTCCACTGCTGCTTCTATATGTTAAAGGTAGCAATGAGTTGCTTAAGGAAAAACAACTTACCGCTGGTCTAGCATCTAAAGACTGGTGAAGATCCCTGTTTTCCTTGAGGAGTTTAGCTATCTCTCGTTCCTTGTCTTCGATCATTCTATCAGCAATATCACGGAATGATTGATGCTCTTCCTGAAAAAAAAAACATATATTAAAATACTAGACGAAGACATAACAAGGCATGCAGATAACATGAGTGATGTCCAGGAAGAAACCTTCAGTTTCTCATATTTTAGTGTCAGCTCTCCTAAATTTTTTTGAAGTTCATCATCAACATGGCCATTGCTCTGAGCCTTCACAGACTCACATTTCACTGCACCATTGGAATTCATAATTCTTGTCATTGGTTCCCATCAAAAGAAAGGAGATATTTCTAAAGTAAATAGATTCAGCATCTTACATCTCCAGCTTTCCTCTACATTCGCCAAGTTTTTCTCCCAGGATTCTTTTTCTGAGATGAAATTAGAAGTAACAGAATCTAACTTCTTCATTAAATCCTTTAGCTTTTTCTGAGCATCAGCAAGAGCCATATCTCTGAATGAAAAGTAAATTGAATAATTGGCAAACAATAAAAACTCAAACAGAAAATGTTGATGGAGTAACATATAATATATCAACTAACAGGATTTGTAACAATTGATGGAAGCCTGTAAGATATAATTTTGCTGAGTAGAAGGTTAAGTGCCCGTACCTTGCCTCAATCTCATCACCATGTCTGGATTGTGCTTTCTGGAGATCATCAATTGCTTTATCTCTTTCTGCTAAAGCAGCTGCCACCTCATTTTCAGCTTCCTTGATTAAAAGTGATAGCAAACAATCAAATCAGTCAAAATCTTTGGTTACATCAGATATCTAAATAAAAGAATGGCATTACCCTTATGGCCTCCTCGTGTTCTTTAATCAAATCTGAACTTTTAGCTGCAGTAAGCTCAGCATCCTTCTTTTGTAGAAGTGCATGTGCCCGGACCTTGTATGCAGAAAATTCACTTTCCAATCGACTAATCTGCAAAGTACGGAAGGCTTAATTTGAAGTTCTTTTTATACAACTATCAGCTCCAGCGCATGCCCTATTTCCATTTGAAAACGTCAATTAAAACTAGTCCTTAACATTAGGCCTCCCCCATGAACTGATTCAAAATCATTGCTATGTGTCTAGATACAATGTATGTCTAGATACATAGCAAATTGGATGTACCAAAAAAGTCAAAGAAAATAATAATTTGGAACCGAGGGAGTATCTTTTAAGTTTTAAATGATATTGTGTACAACAAGAGGGAATAAATAAAAAGTTAAAAAGTTGCACTAAGGAATAAACAACATGAACTCTTCCAGCTGTGCAGGGCCAAGACAACTATGAGTCATTTCACTTTGCTTCATGTTCACTAAGCTTTAGCTCATCATACCAATATACCTCATGTTTTGCAGCCATTAGGTCAGAATCTTTGGTTTGTAACAATTGATTTTGTGCTGACAACTCTAATTCCAATTGACCTGCAGAATATCCAAATAGGTTTATAGATTTAAGCATTTTGCAGCAAAAATCAAAATAGAAAGTATTGAAAGACTTACTTTTAACTTCGGTGAATTCTTTTTCAGATCTAAGGCATGCATTTTCTGATGCTTCCAGCTTTGACCTAAGAGATTCACAAGTAGCCTCCCAGCTTTGCCTTTCTTTTTCCTGAGTAATTGTAGAAGTTAGACGAATTCTACATAGTTCCCACATACATCATAAATGATCTTCTGACCAGACAGAAGCAAGGCTAAATTAAATTCAAGTCAGATCAACAAGCTGTTTCAATCATTTTAAACTTATAGGGCTACCATCATGTACTAATGTCCATACATTTTGTCCACACTGAATAATGAGCAGGGTTTCTAAGTCACACAAGATCACTTTATTCAGCATTTCTTGTGCGACTATGCCATCCTCAGCATGCACTAAGCAATTTCAGATTATCATACTCCCTCCATCCATTTATTGGAGTCATCTTAGGGTCATGCGCAGTGACCAAGGAGGAATGGCACATGCAGACAGTTGAATTAATTCCACCAGTGAGAGGAGCCGCATGCAAATGGTTGTATTAATTTGGCCAGTGAGAGGAGCTGCATGTGCTTGGGACGATGTGCAAATTGTGGTCCCTGGCTTAGATGACTCCGACTCTTGGAGAAATTTTTTTCGGTAAGATGACTCCGATAAATGGATGGAGGGAGTAGTTCATAGTATATACAAAACTAATCAGCATTAGAAGTTTAGATCTACAGCTGCACATATGTCCGCCGTTTGAATTTGGCATCTATGACAAGGTATGCTCAACTTTGTACAGCAATGGCATGTTTCAGTACAGAATAGAGAAACATACATGTTCATCCTTTAGATGAGAAAGCTCCCCTTTAACCTCCTCCAGAGCAGCTCTAAGCCGGGCAGCTTCACCTGTTGATGCTGCTTCTATTTCAGCTATTTCTGAGTCCTTCTCCGTTAATACCACCTGCAAAAGTATTATTATATGAAAATATTGAAGGTAAATATGATTGCTTACTCTAATTCACCATTTTTCTCAG
Organism: Chrysopogon serrulatus; assembly: GCA_015844335.1. Classification (NCBI taxonomy): domain Eukaryota; kingdom Viridiplantae; phylum Streptophyta; class Magnoliopsida; order Poales; family Poaceae; genus Chrysopogon; species Chrysopogon serrulatus. Next base: position 15,511 of record JADLZL010007898.1, read on the forward strand.
CATACTGAGATTAGTCTTGTTCAGCTACTCACTAGTCACTACTTTGTTATCAGTAAAGCACAACAGAAAATGGTAATGTTTAAAGGCATTAACCTAATAGACCAGCAGAATACCACCTGAAAATTAATAGTTTTATGATAATATTCTGATGCTATATGCTGGAGGGAGTTACCTGTAAAGACTGTATGGTTTCAGATGCCTTCGTCCTTTCTGCAGAAACTTCAGCTAGCTGTGCCTGCAAGCTTTCTATTTGCTGAGGACAAAAAAGAAGCGAAGTTAGACCACCTTAATGCTTTTTGTGAAATCATGCTCTCCAAATTTCATTCCTGAATTTTTCTCTTACCTTCTGATGCTTAGCAGTGAGCTCTGAAATTATTGCCATCCTCTTATCTTCAGCAGATTGAAGGGATCCTTGAACTTTCTCTAGCAACTTTACAAACATCACATCAGTAACTTGTGTACCAGTTTAGCTCAGAAAAACAGGTAATTCTAGTCTGACCAAATACATCAACATCCTGTCATACAAGCAACACATATGTTGGGGTCCTCATCAAAGTTTCTAGCCGGCAGGCTTTTTCTTGTGTTGCACGCTTGTCTAAGTCTGTGTGTCATGAGTGGTGGCAGGCAGATGAACTAGCCTAGTATACTAGTATATTGTTATCTTTTCTATAATGCAATGGCATGCAGCTTAGGTGCATGTTCAAGGGGACAAAAGCAAGCAACTATATATTGGACTGTTGAAACAAGCAGGAATCTCTGAGATAGATAGATATATATATATATACCTAAACCAACATCTTAGAAATAAGTAACTGCATTCACCCAGTAAATGTCATTCTAATGCTAGCTGGCTGGAACTATGTCCCATTCCTCCCTCCATATAAGCACCAGATAGAAGATCTTAACACTAGACTAAAGCCATAACAAAAATTTCAAAATTCAACCATGTGCCCTGCAACACCTTAATATCTGATTTTAGGCCACGCATTTCTACTATTAAAGATCAACAAACAAAAAAAAATGGCAAGAAACATTACATTTACATACCTGCTCTTTCTCAAGCACTGATTGTTGCAGCTTCTCAAGAGAATTGGTTCTGGCCTCCAAGGCAAGACGTGTCTCATCGAGGTTAGCCCTCAACCTACACATGGTTTGCATTCACTTTAAGATGTATGTTATGTTAAAATTAACATGTCATTTGTGGAAATCTTAGGAAAGAACTCAAGATGTTATTTGCATCAGCAATGGAGGAGCTACAGACTACAGATATAAATATAGGACTATAACTATAATGGAGGAGCTGTACTGCAGTTCAACTTAGTCAGGTATAACTTTTCAGTTCCACCCACCCCAAGAAAGGAGAGAAATGAAAGGCCTAGTTCTATATTTGCACAATGTTAAAAGATGACACATGCATTGTACATTGAGATTAATAGTCACTCACTTGCTGTTCACTGTCCGCAACTGCTGCCTTTCAGCATCCATTGACCTTAAGGCCTCACTAGCCTGTTGACGAGCACGTTCCAGTTCCTGCTGTGATGCTAATTGCAGAGAAGCAGCCTGCTCAGCCTTCTGATTAACTTCATTAAACCGGGCTTCCAGGTCATCTTTTTCCTGTAAATGTGTAAAAAAAAAACACAAAGTAAACTTCCTGTTTCAATAATTCAGTATATGATGACAATACAATACAATTTGGTATTCACGAAACATGAGAAACAGACAGCAAAGAGTTGGTTACACCACAACAAACGTAGAATCAAATTGTACTAGTTTATTCTAAAGCTAATGTGCAAATAGGACAGATGAAAAAATCCATATTTAGGGAGAGAGGCAGTGAAGTAAAAGATGTACTATTTTCAAGCTAATGTGAAGATAGGACAGATCAAAATTTGGTTACTTGTTACCTTTTGTATATCTTGTATACGTTGTTTTGCACGCTTGTGAAGCCTCTGAAACTTGGTATCCAGCTCGACATATTTGTCGTCGCGTTCTTTTAGTTCCTTTTCCATTTTTTGTTCAGCTACATGCATAGAACTAATGATGAATTAGATTATGAAACCAAAAAAGAAGTACCAGCAAGGACTAGGTGTATTACAGATTATAAGGATATAGCAAGGTGTACTCTAATCAAGCTAAGATAAAAGTAATTCCAGAGTGAAATTCAGAAAATTAAGTGTAACCAGAACCAAAACGGAGGTTTATCCTTTTAAAGATCTAAATTTTTTGCAATGCACCACTATCTGTTGGCAGATCTAGTGTAATGAAGCACAAGAAAACTGCAAGGTGATAATGTATTCACAGTCATCTTACAATTACAATTTTCAGTTTCAAACCCTTTTAGCATATAACCAACATGCAGAAGCGTTGTAACGAACTGAACATGACCACCTTTTACTTGCATATGCCCAGAGGGCTCCCTCTTTTCTATCACGCAGTCAGAGACACATTAGCATGTGATTGGCTAAAATTATAGCAATACATCCATAGTGCATGAGTCATATCACAGAATCTTAATATTAATCTATTGTGCAATTGCAGTCATTATAATCATGGCAGATATTAAAGATCAACATTGGTTGTATTCTAGCCTAGAAAAGGAAAAGTAACTTTTAAAACCCTAAAGATAACCAGCTACTTCAAGTCATTGCCAACAACAAAAAGGATCCTATCTAGCTATTACATCCAACAAATATTCACTGTGACTGGAAGATATGGCTGTGACTGTGCTGCAGCTGCAGGAACCAAACAACACCTCTACAGTGTCATAAGCCCAAATGGCTGTAAAAAAATGGCAGCCAAGCAGACCCATTGAGACATCCAGAGTGCCTTTTTAAACATTTGAGAATTTAACTGTTTCCCTTACAAGTTCAAGCAGGTTGGGGTAGGCACTGAGTTTTTATAGGCAGTTAAAAAACCAACCTCAATTCAATCTAGTATAGATGTTTCTAGTGTGGTATGGTACATGGTGTATGCTCACTCTATTGATGACCAATTTCTGAGTATAGCAAGAGGAACAGCGGAACAGAGGAAAATATAGCACAGAGAGTATTTATATTTGTTCTCCTTCATTACAGAAATCTCTAATACAGTAGAGAGTAGATTGAGCTTACCTGACTATGTTACTAAATATGCTACAGCCAACATCGTCTGTATAAAAATGATCCGGCGATTCCAGGTAAATAAGATTTGTCAACTTTCATATAATCATTTTTTGACCTGTGTGTTTCTGCCAACAGAGGCATCCTGTTGGGGTATTTGCTTCATTGTTTCTTTTGTCATTGAATAACTTATTAATGTATGTTGATCTGAGAAACCTTCATGCCCATCAGTTCTTAATGGATCCACTCATCTAATACATACAATTTTCTAAAACCAACAATCCCTTAGCCATTGTGATTGGTGTGGATATTTTAACAACCTGTACTTCATAATGCCAAACACACATTAGTTAGAATAGTTATTTCCAATAATATGGAATAACAGACAAGTTCAATAGCAAATCCACTGCCTACAATCATGATGGATGATTCAAATTGTTAGCAAGACATGTCTTTAACTGACACGTAATGAAGCTGCTGCTGATAAATGCAGGGAAAATTTCGGTTGTTGGTTGGGTTTTCGGCTCTTCGCTGACAACACATGCAGGACAGGTTCTACTCAATGTGGCAAACAGTAAGGAAAGTAAGACAAAACATAACAATAAGCTTAACAAAAGCACGATGGTTGTTCCAACTTCACCAGTGGTCGGTGCCCGACTACAACCATTCAGGAGCAGCGCTAGCTAACCTTGTGCGAGCTTGGCGGTGAGCTCCTGCACCTTGCCGTCGGCCTCGGCGTAGGCCACGTTGACGTGCTCCAGGGCCTTCTCCGTGGCCTCCCGCGTCAGCCGCTGCTCCTGCACCTCCCTGCTCAGCCTCTCCACCTGCTCCTTCAATCCCCTAACGAGCTCCGGGCCCTCGTCCGCGTCACCCGCCAGCCGGGCGCCAGTAATCTGGGACCTAAGATACTCGTTCTGGAGGCTGAGCTCCATGACCTCCCGCGCGAGCTCCTCCTTCTCCTCGTGGGCCCGCTCCGCCTCCTCGCCCCCGCTAGCCGGGCTGCCCTCCGCCGCCGCCACTTCCAGCACCGGCGGCGGAGTCGTCTCCGCATCCCCTTGGCTCGGCGGCGGCGGGGGGTGGTGTCCTCGGGATCCATCTCGCCGAGCCGGATCCAAATCTGCTCCGCACGAGGGGATTGGACCAGGAGTGCTCGCGTCCGATTGGGCGCGAGGCGTGATGAGATTATGGTTTACCAGGAGAAGGAAGCTCGGATCTCGGGTGACCTCAGTGAAGGCGGAGGGGGAGGAGAGAAGTGGGGGCGGTCGCCGTCGGTGGCGAGGGAAGGGGGTGAGACGGCGAGCTGGATCCCCGCCGTGCCACCCGTAGCTGACAGGTGGGCCCTGCGATCAAGAGGTACTGTGGTCTGCGGCAGTAGCGTGACATGTCTGCAACGGTTACAGCTTAGACCCGGAGAATGGTGTTATGGAGGTGAATTTTCCGAGGTCAACTCCAAATTATACGCTCCCTCCATTTTTTAAATAAATCAATAAAAAATAAGTTAGTTATAAAAATTAAAATTAAACTAAAATTTATGAAAAAAAGAGTAACAATATATAACATAAAAAATGAGCATATTATGAAAATATATATTCTATAGTGAATCTAATGATTCTAATTTGATATCATAAATCTTAATATTTTTAAAAAATTTAATTTAAGACAATTTTAATACTCTATTTATTCAGAGACATTGGAACAAACTATCTCCAAGCTTTTTATAAAAATTAATAGCGATAATAGTAGAACAGTTTGTTTTTGTCTAAATCTAGAAGTGGTAAATTTCATTTTGAACCCAGCCCTAGAGTTGCCGAACATGTTTCACGTCATCATTCCTTGTTAACTAGACATATACATCTAAAAATGAATTTAATTATTAAATCAAATCATTTTCAATAATCAAACAGGCTATAAGAAAAGAGAAGAATGTGGAGAATTGACCAAAGTGCCCTGCTTTTTCTTTGGTATACATTATCAACAAATTTGTAGAAACCAAATGTAAATTTTCATAGTATTAGTTCATCATTATCAAGAAATTTACAAGTTGGACAACAAATTCTCATCTCGTACGGGGGTAATGTCTATAACTTGGGTGTGTCTTGCGTTTTGGCGACCGGTGGTGAACCTCGTGTAGTCATTTGGCATTGTTGTAGCTATGGTTACGAGTCCATACAGGTCCCGGATAACGGGGAGGTGCAACAACATGTTAGGAGGCTCAATGGAGGATAACCATATGATATGATATGTTGCTACACAACACCATCTGTCAGTCAATGTGTCTCATAAAAATATATGTTGTATTGTTACAACTCTATTTATCAATCAACACTGTTCGTCTAAGTTGGAAAAGGCATGTCAAATATTAGAATTATTAGAAAGCTTTTTGGTGTTTCGGATCAACACCAACTAGTAAATTTCTATAAGCGCGTTTATACCCGAATGGTTCACTAAGAGGACAAAAGATTTATACTAGTTCAGACCGAGGTGTCCTACGTCAAGTTCGAGCGAGATGTGTTACTTAGTGCAATCTATAGTAGGGATTACAAACGGTCGAGAGAAGGATTAGGCTCTTAGTTCTCTAGGATGCGTGTGTGAGTCGAGAAGACGATATTGTGAAGTGTGTCTCGATGAGTGATCGGTGCCGTTGGCATGGCGACTCGCCCTCCCTTTATAGACCGAAGGGAGAGGGTCGGAAACAAAGAAATCTTTGTGGTTTAATGGTCGAGACTGGGATCATGGCGTTCTTCTTCCCTGCTTGTGAGCTGATGATCCATGCCGTTGACTATGTCCATAATACCGAAGGTGATGTTGCCCATGCTATGCAATGTGTGGCAAGGCATCATAGTTGATTTTGACGCGCCTCGCGTACTAGGTTAGGTGTAATAGTGTTACACTATTCAACCATGGTCAAATCGTGTATGAATACGAAAATGGGTTAGAGGCCGCCCATGACTTACAGACGACATGGGCCACCGGATTTGCTTCGGTCAATGCGTGGTTTAGATGCACAACCCTAGCCACAGTATCCACCCTGCCTTCCTTCCTTTGTACTCCCCATGATCCCTTCACGGGTCATATGGGACGAAATGTTTCCGAGGTGGGAGTGGAGTGGTCGACCTCTTTTTAGGGCCATGCGAGTCGTTCGTATCCTAAGGTTGGGGGTTTGATTGGCCCCACTTGTCAAGAGGTGGTTCATGAGAACCGGGCGCTTTTGGGGTCGAGATAGCGGGCCCATCGGGGGGGTCGTGCGGGACGGCCTTAACCTAAGGGGCGTGGCCTTCTCGCAGACATGTCCTTACTCGGTCCCCTCGGTGGGCCCCCTTGGACTTATCTTTGACGTGGCTCCCTAACCTTGTTACAATTTTAGACGGAGATTTGTACCGTTATTTCACCCCTGATAATGTGAAACCATCTTTTGGTCATTTCGCGCACTACTGAAAGAAAGGTAAACATTTTTGCTCTCAATTTTTGTACTCGATCGGATCCTATTTGGTTGGCACTATTTTGGGTGATTTGGCTGGGAAACAACAAATACGCCTATCCAATAGGAAAATCGAGAGCCAATAACTTTCTTGGATGCATGGCTAGCTGAGCTGATTTTATGGTTGTACCTTTTATTTATCTATCGAATCAAGTTCTAGGTTTTAGGGCTTACGTGGCTTATTAATACAACCATCTTTTAGTGATAGCTGATAGTTAAAATGTCTTTCAACAGTGAGACACATATAGATTTCGTTAATCTTAAAATATTTAAATCTAGTTTTCTATATACATCTTAAGCAAAACTATGCGTGTGTGGATGTTTAAAATGTGTTCTAGAAAAAAAAAAAAAGACAACACGTAAGAACGACTGTGCATTGCCTCAATAAAAGAATCTGGCCAAACTTTGAAGCTATCCTCGTGAAAAGGAAAATGGAAACCAGAAGTTCCGATTTTAACTGAAACTGAAGGGCATGAAAGAAAATACGGAGGATATGATTTGCCAATAGTACATTGCGTGAGACAGGAAGCCCGTGGATGAATGTTTCAGTAATGATACGCTGAGTATACCATGCAGCAAATGATCAATGATGGACTGCCTGCTATGCGTGTTGTTGCTCACAACAGCTGCAGCAGAGAGAATCTACCAAACCCACGAGCCACGACGTTGGGAGATGACACTGCAAGGGTGCACAGCACCAACCTCCTGAACTCCCCTACGCAACAACTCTTCCCTTGTGTTTATCACAAATGGCATCTCATACTTCCTAATTATCACATGTGAACCCATAATTGTACCGTCGCTGTGGCTCTGGATGAACTATGATCAATACTTTTCCTTTTCAAAGTGTCATCCAAAGCGTGCCACCGTCGTCTCATCCAAAGCGTCAAAGGTGATGGACCTTTGTGCCACCCTTTAGCATCCGGTTTTGAATTATGGTCAACCAAGACCGACAGCTTGTTGCTGGTAGGCTATGCTGCACATTTTAGACTTCTATGAGCATTATGTTGATGAATAATTTGCAACTTGTAAACACAGCCGAATGGGACAAAGGAATGATAGGAAAATAAGAGAGCAATAAATAAAATATAAAATAAATTAAAAATTACGGTTTTCAGTTTAATAAAAAGGAGAGGCACATGATGATGATCTGGATCTGCTGATTGTTCAGGGTGGCAATTGGCAAAGAGCGAGAAGTTTCGAAGAACACGTTGATTGGCGATGATGGGCAACGGAATGGATACGGGGGTGGTACGGTGGGGGATGTCGGAAAGAATGGAAGCTGGCGTCGTGGGTGACCGTGCAATACATCCAAAATAGGAGGAGCGACGTGGGAAAGCTCCCCGCGTCCTCCTCCTCCTCTCCCTTTCTCTCGTCGTCCTTCCAGGGAAGGAAGGCATGCGCATGCTTGCTGCTCTCCGCCCCTCCCTCCCCCACCACCACCTGAGGAAAGAGAAAAAAAAAAAAAGAAAAGAAAAAAGTTTTAACCAACCAAACCCACCACCGCCTGCCTCCGCGATTCCCACCCAGCCCAATCAACCCGGAACAGACCAGACCAGAAGGTCGCCACGCCACCGGTGGGAGGGATCGCCGGACACCTTGCGCGCGGGCCTTGCCTTGGAATCCCCGGAATACACGGACGGGGCGTTGGGAACCGAGGGAGGAGGAGGCGGAGGAGGGAGGAACATGTCGCGGGTGGCGTCGCTGTCGCCGTCCCTGTCGGGCGACGAGGTGGACGTGGAGGAGGAAGAGGAGGACGAGGGCGTCGACGGCTACCGCAAGGGCGGCTACCACGCCGTCCGCCCCGGGGACCAGTTCGCCGCCGGCCGCTACGTCGCGCAGCGGAAGCTCGGCTGGGGCAACTTCTCCACCGTCTGGCTCGCCTTCGACGTCCAATCACAGGTAGGCAGGCGCCCTCTTCCGCGCGAGATCGCGGCATCTCCCCGCCTCCCCGGCGATCGAAGATCGCCCGCCTTCTTCCCCGCCGCGATCGCTCCCCCTCCGCTCCGCTTCGTAATGCGATTGCCCGCCTAGAATAGATCTCGCGCTTTGTCGATTAGCGGGGCACCGATCGATCGCTTGATCGGATCGCAAGTACCGCTGGCTGGCGCGCGCCCTGCCCTCTGCCCTTGGGCCCCGCGCGAGGCCAGGGGAATGGACTTGGGATTGGGATTGCGACGGGGCTGTCGGATACTCGCTCGGATTTTATAGGCTTTCGTTTCACTAGACTAGGGATTCGGTTTGTCGTTTCTTTCCCCATTTGGGAGTTTGGTTCATCCGTTTGCCGCTGCCATTGGGAAAGCCTTTACTCTTTCGTAACAACACAACCAGAACCAGCCACCACCAGGGGTTCAGGTCTTACACGCCGGAGGGAAACAATGCCAAATTGAAGTTTTCATTTATTTTCTAGCAGTACAATACAAAAATAAATTCAGTTACCAGTACTGGGGGCAAACTCTTTTAATGTCCCTCTTTTCTCATAGTAATGTGGCTTACGTTTTAATAATTATAACCATGATTGTAATTATTGCTCTGGATACTCTAGTCTCTTTGACTAGAGCTGTGAAATTGAACGAAAATAAAATAAAATAAATAAACATTGTTTTCACAAATTGTATTCTCCTTTCTGCAGAGATACGTGGCCCTGAAGATCCAAAAGAGTGCGCCTGAGTTTGCGCAAGCTGCTCTTCATGAAATCGAGTTCCTGTCAGAGATCACCAAGAGGGACCCATCAAACTGCAAATGCATCATTCAGCTGATAGATCACTTCAAGCACTTAGGGCCGAACGGGCAGCATATCTGCCTTGTCTTTGAGTTACTGGGAGATAGCTTGCTTAAACTGGTACAATACAACCGGTATAAAGGCATCGGGTTAGATAGGGTGAGGCAAATATGCAGGTCGATTTTGGTAGGTCTTGATTACTTGCATAATGAGCTTGGCATCATCCACTCAGATTTGAAGCTTGAGAACGTTCTCCTTGTCTCGACCATTGATCCCTCCAAGGACCCCATTCGCTCTGGGCTTAAACCTAACCTCGAGAGGCCTGAGGGAACCACTAGCAGTGAAGCTGGTCTTAACGCGATTGAGAAGAAGCTAAAGATGAGAGCAAGGAGGGTGCTTGCAAAGCTTGCTGAGAAAAGAAAATCAGTTGTGGAATCTTCACGCTCAGAAAGGAGCTTGGATGGAATTGATCTTACATGCAAGATTGTGGACTTCGGGAATGCTTGCTGGGCTGACAAGCAATTTACAGATTTTATTCAGACAAGGCAGTATCGGGCGCCAGAGATCATTCTAGGTGCAGGATACTCGTTTTCTGTTGACATGTGGTCATTTGCGTGCATTGCTTTTGAGCTCGCAACAGGAGAAATGCTATTTACACCCAAGGAAGGCCATGGATACAGTGAAGATGAGGTATACATCACATTCCTCATGAACCTAGCTATTTTGTTTATCTTTGAGTTGGCTTCAATTATGCAGTGCATGCTCACAATCCCACTATAGAATTATCCAATTTAATGAAGTGAAAAAATAAGCACTGACATGGACATGCAGAAGTATGTCTAAACTCAGAAAACAACCATAGTCAACATGAACATGATTAGCATTAAATTTGGAGCTGGACAAAAAAAAATCCCATTACTCCTGTAATCTTGGTTACCTCGAATAGCTACAACAAATAATATGTCCACCCAAACAATATCAGAGGAATGTTTTTCCTTTCAGCCTTCAAGATTTAAAGCTGCTAGTGTTCTCAACTTTGAATACTAGATTAATTGGCGATATTCTGAAATGCCAATTCCAATAGACACTGAAACTTCAGTTACATTTGGCATGTTGGCATTATCATGACACTGAGAGCATGAAAGCTAAGCCTTGCAAACTCTAGTGATTATTATCTTTTAGCCCTTTAGTTACTTGATTGAGAACCAAAGGTTGTCTGCAGGATCACTTGGCTTTAATGATGGAACTACTTGGGAAGATGCCAAAGAAGGTAAGCCCAGCATTCTTTTTGCAATTCAATTATTTGTTTCTGAAATATAAAGCTGACCTGTATAATTTTCCAAATGAATTCAGATTGCAACCATGGGAACACGATCAAAGGAATATTTTGACCGCCATGGAGATCTGAAGCGGATAAGAAGGCTGAAATTGTCATCCATTGAACGTGTCCTCGTTGACAAATACAAAATTTCTGAATCTGATGCCCGGGAATTTGCCAATTTTCTTTGCCCCTTACTCGACTTCGCACCAGAGAAGAGGCCAACAGCTTCAGGTTGCCTAAAGCATCCATGGCTTCAACATAACATGGATAAAAGCTTTGGGTCTCTTAACAATAATGATGCCAAGAACATTGATCTGGCCCAGAGCACAGGGAGTATCACCAGCAGTGACTGTACAAATATTGATTCGAAGAGCAAAAAAGGTGTCCCCACTGGAACTTGTGATAAGACTGCTGATGCAAAGTACAACACCAGAAGCATCACCAGCAATGCTTCCATCAACACTGATGTACAGCCCAATAGTGGAAGCATTGCCAACAGACTTGCCAAAAATGTTGATGTAAATCCAAACATTGGATCCATCACTAATAGAGATGCCAAGAATTCTGATGTGAAGCACCACACTGGAAGCATCACCATCAGTGACGCCAAAAGCTCTAATGTAAAGCTGGATACAGGTAACATCATGGATAGAAATGCCAAGACTGTCGATATAAAGCCCAACTCTGACAACATCTCCAGCAGAGATGACAAGAACAGTTATGTGGACACCACCACTTCCAGTGTTGTCAACAAAGATGTGAAGCGCAGCATTAGAAGTGTTGTTAATTCTTATATCAAGAACTTTGATGCAAAATGCAACACTGGAAGCACAGCTAGCAGTGATGCTAGGAACTCATCAGATATGAAACCCAGCACTAGAATTGTCATCAGTGCTGATAATGCCAAGTGTATGGACATAAAACCGATCAGTGCAAGTGCTAAGAGCAATGACGCCATTGCTAAGAGCAATGAGGACACCATCAATGCTAATGTGAAATCCAACACTGGAATTGTTGCAAACAGTGATGCCAGAGTTTTACAGACTAACACTGGAAATGATGACACCAGTGATGATTGCAGCGTTGATTCAAAACCAAACATTGGTCGGGTTGCTGCAAGCATACAGAGGTTAGAGAGCAGCATGACTAAAGTGCATAGTGGGAAATACAGGTGATCCGTCACATGCTAGTGCTGACGAAATACCTATTTTCACTGGCTTGGATATATGTTCATTGTGGAGAGGCTCATTCTTTTGCATTAAATTTCTACTGTTGATTTGATTGCTGAGGATAATAACTACTTATCCAGGGCCAACCTTCCTCAAGATTGAGGATCTGGCAGGTACCAGCTGGCGTTATTGTATATCTCTGTTCCCGCTAACTGTACAAAGTTTTGTATTTGCCCACAGAACTTACACGGAGGTAAATATTCCCCATACATACCCAGAACAATTTGTATTAATGCTCACAGATTGACTGCACTCAGAATTACATAGCATTCTTTTTGGACATTTTAGTGGGTAAATGTGGAATCTCTTTGGGAATATACTTGTATATGCAGTAGTAGCAGAAGATTGCTGTTCCTATTATGGTGGATGCATTGGAAAGGGAAGAAATATACTCTGACCAGCCACATGGCATCTCCCTTTCTTGGTCATGTTCATATTCTGCTCAGTGAAAAGGGATTTCATTATGTCATTTAACACGGATCACCATTTATCTGAGCAGGGGTATCTGACATTTTTGTTTGGTTTATGGTTTGAGATTTGCTTGTAAAAAGCGGGACATGTGTTGTATAAAACTATTCTTTGATGTTCGTTTTAGTGAAAAATCATATAGATGGAATTTTTTACCTTATGTTTTCAGACTAAATCGGTGCTCATTTTCTCAGAACATTTTATCTTATCCGCAGAAGGCATAATTTTATTAGCTTGAGCATTTGCTCGTCTGTCTTGGTCAATCTTGTTGTGAATGTGGAATGTTAACTGGTACACTACAAAGAAGGATTCAAATGGGACTCTACAGAGATGGTCATAACTCATTTCCAGAGGCAGGAGTTGCACCTACCGGCCTTAGGAAGATGGTCTCCGTTAATCAAATTTGACAGATGTTGTCGCTTATGCAATTCACGTTTACAGGGTGATTAATAGGTCTGCCTACGTAAATAAATGAAATTAAAAAACAGAAAAGCACCCCTCCTCACGATCCCCCTCCTGCCCACTACTTTTTTTTTTTTTTTTGAAAGACTCCTGCCCACTACTGGTGTGCTTTATGTCAGCGCAAGTAACGAAGGTGTCGTTGAGGCCTGCAATATCAGTGCTAAGAACAAGTCATGAAACTTTGCACTCCATAAAAAAAGGTAGAGGAAAAAGGCAACATAAAATTAGATCGAGCATAGGCTTATTGAGCGTAAGCTCCTCCATGCATGTCTTGGAACTGGCCTTTGCCACCACCGTCCGTGCTGCGGTGCTGCCGCCGCCACCGCCACCGCTTGCAGTCATCAAACACCAGCAACAACGACGAAACCCCACGTGCATCAGCCGAGATAAATTTTGGGGAGGAACGATTCAGGCGATGAATCAAGGGGACCATGTACGGTTTTGGCCACAAATCGACCTGGCACACCGCAACCCGACCACAAGTGCCGTTGTTGTTGAGGTCGTCGCAGTGCTTCGCACAGGGGCGCCGGACTGTTGGAGTGCCTTCTCCATGGAGGCTCCACGAGAAGTTGCTGGGGTGTCTCTTCCGCCATCGATCCGCCAAGATAGCCATATATTTTCCACGTAGCAATCGGCACAGGTTCGAGGATCGCCAATAAAATTTCCTTGTATCTAAATATTTATATTAGGTCCTGTTTGGACGGTTCTAGGCAAAATCGCGTTAGTAAAATCGGCTCGGCTCGGCGGCTCGCTAGGATTGTATCTAGGAAATATTTATATTAGGTCCTGTTTGGCAAAACGTATATTTAGAATTAGGCCTAATTTGTATAATATATTTAAAATAAAATTTCTTATTTTTTGGATTTAATGTTGTTGGATATGTTATTCTATTTTACTATTCTGCTTTAGATAAATATAAATATTATAGAAAGTGCCCTCCAACAGCCCCCCCGAGCTAGCTTTCTAGCTCCCCCGAGCCGAACCACATATCCTGGCGAAATGGGCTCGTTATAGCGCTAGACGTGTAGAATTAGGCCGAATTAAAATCAATTTCATGGAGTTTTTATCTAGAATTGGAAATCCAACACCCCCCTCCCCCCACGCGACCACATATCCTGGCTAGCGCATGTTCACAATTCATATCTTTTTTATCTAGTATATACTCCATCCGTCCCTCAATTAAAGTCGTTCTGTGGTTAAAAAAAATATACCATAAAACAAGACGTTTTAGCTTGTGCAGAATAAGCCAGACTCTATATTAATTATAACATTGGTCTATCCATCATATTTCTATCTTCCACTTATGAATAAAGAAATGGAAATAGAACAGACGGTGGGAGAAGCCAATGTGTTGGCTGTATTTTTTTATATAAAAACAGTGTTGCGTGCTTTACATCAACAATTAATGCGTGTGTTTTCCTAATTCGTCAGTTTGAGTAATAATTTATTTGTAGGGTGTCATAGTCTTTTGCCCTTGGGTTTTATCTCCAATCTTAAACACGACTTATATTATGAGATAGAAGAAGCACAGTATATATATATAGATGTGTACGTCACGGTGCGTAGTTTTTGTCTACTAACTAAAATTGTAAGAAGTTCAAAAAAAACTAAAATTATAAGACACGTAAAGAATGTGCATGCCAACTCACTTCGGTGTTTTTTTTTTTTTGAATTCTAGCATGCCAAACTCTGAAGGCACACGCTGCATGCATTACCAGACCAGAGTCCTTTTTACAATTTTTCTGAACCCACCCACTCCCCAGGAGCCTTCCGCGCCGAACGCGGCTCGCCGCTCCTCCTCCTCCTCCTCCCCCTCTCGCGTAGGCGCCCTCGTCGTCCTCGCCCCAGCCTTGCGGACGCTGCTGCCGTGGAGCGCAGATCGACCCTAACTCTGCCCGATTTCTTCTCTCGTCGGTAAGGAAACTCGGTTGGAAATGCTCGTTCATTCTGCAGATACTTTTTACATATTTTGTTTTTTCTTCGTCGCCAGCTCTCGATTCCAGTGTCTTCGTTTCTCTCTGACCTGTTCACCTTGTCGCGGATTTTTTTGATACCTGCGTTTTTTTATAAATATGCGTGCATTTCTAGTCTAGATTTGTAGGTTTCCAATCACTTCGATCACGCTCCTGATTATATGTGATTAGAACCATCATAATTCGTAACTCATAAGGTGATCGATCCGGCAAATTTGTTCCGTCAAAAGAATCATTTTCCGCACAAAACATGCCAAGCTTGTCGCACAGAGAAATGTGGCCATTCGTGACGGAAGCTTGCAATCCGAGCGGGGCGCCTCACATTGGTAATTCGTTGGTAATGTGAGAAATCGGTTGCGTAACCAGCTGCAATGTGAATTTTTGGGGATCGGGTTATATGGAAACTAGGGCATAAAAATAGTATATTTTATCTCGCTTCCCCATGGTGTTTCCCTTTTAGAGTGCATGGAGTTTTCTTCTGTTGATCTACTATTCTTTCATAATCCTAATGTCAATTTTTTTAAAACAATCCTATTTATGTTGGGTACTGATGATACTTTAAAAAATAATAAAAAGGATCATCGAACACTAATTGAGAGCAGTGCTTTTTTGCTTTTTAAATTCTCTCACATGGCCACCCATTTGAACGGGTTCAGTCCAATGTAGAAAATTCAGTATGTAAATATAGAACCATTGGAGATTGAGCTGGGAACAGGAATGCGATTGCTTTACAGTTCAGAGGAACTGTAATAATTGTTTGGGTGCAAAGTAGTAATCACATAAATAGTGCTCCTATTTATTAGTTTGCTTGTGCAAATGTGCAAACCCTGAGATTTACAATCACAAAAAAGTTGTTCCTTGTACTTTACAAATCTTGTAAGATGCTAACATAGAAGGTCATTTCTTACATATTTCAGAGCGTGAGAAACCCTGCAATGAAATGGAAAAATACTTTGAAGGAGATGGCACCGCTGAGGTCCACAGGCAGATTCTTTCGACGCCATCCTTCAGCTCTCTGCTTACTGCTTTTCCTACTTGTATTGTACAAGTACTTCTTCGGCTGGTTCACCCTCATCATGACCACATCACCTATCTTCCTAATCGCTGGCATCTTTCTTGGAATCGTCCTGGCGTATGGTGAACCGAACAATCCTGATAAGGATCATGTATACAAAAAAATAGAGAATGCTCAGAGTTCAGATATCAATGATAGAAGCAAATCTGTTAGAGGTGTACCTCTTCCTAAAGTTCCGTCCGCTGAAAAGAGAGTGGCGAAGCACAAAAATAAGGTTAAGAAAATTAGGAAGCGATCTCATGGTGTAGCTTCTTCTTCTGAACCAGGATCAAGTGAATCAGATGGTTCAGATACAGATACCGCTCCAATGCTCCATGCGTTTCATCATCTTAGGTCGGGCAGCAATTCATCACAGTCCTCTCAAGATGGTGACTCCAATGACAGCAGCACTGAAGATGGAGCGGAGAATCAACAGGGCAATGATGGCAATGTACGCGAGGGGAAACAGCATGCTAAAGTTGTAGCATGGACTGCTGATGACCAGAAGAACATACTGAAAATTGGGTGCTTGGAGATTGAGCGTAACCAAAGGTTGGAGACCCTAATTGCTAGGCGTCGGGCAAGGAAATATGGAGACAGGAACTTGATAGAATTTGGTAGCACTGAGTCCTTACCCACTAAAGAAGAACTATCAAAGTTCAATGTTCAAATTCCTGCTGTTTTTGCTCCTAGGAGAAATCCTTTCGATCTTCCTTACAATGAAGATAACTTCCCAGATTCTGCTCCATCTGCGTTGTTGGAAACAGGAAACCCATTTGATCTACCAAGTCAGCAAGCAAATGAGAGCAGCTCCCATGGAGAAGCCAACTCAAGCCATGCTGAACCTATTCCTGTAGCATATCATTTACAGAGGAGTGCACTGTTGAGGAGGCATGAGAGTTTCACGGAAGGAGCACCATTTCTTAGTGACTTTTTGCAAGAAACGCAGCCTTCCCGATTCAGACCTTACTTCATGACAGAAAAGATGGCTAATGAGGATATGCCAGATCCAATTCTTGAAGGAGAAACTAGTGAAAAGAGCAACTCCAAGGCCAGCTCTGCTCAAGACTCGGCTAGTACTTCTTCAGTTGCTGACCAAGAAAGCCAGAAGGATGTTCTGGAGGATTGCTCAAACCAAGGACAACAATCTTCTTTCAGTCAAACGGAGGAACAGGCACATATAACTCGGCATGTAAGGGAGGTTTCTCTTGCCCTTGACATGGAGCCACCTGTATTAATTAGTGATTCCTCTGATGATGACATATCACTGTCTGGTGAACATATAAATGATTGGGAGGAAGCACAACAAAGTGAAAATTCCAGATTCTCTCAGAATACATTGCTTGAGGATCCTAGTGTCACGCAACACCATCAAGAAATAGATATGACAAGCAATGGATTGAATCAGATGTCCCCACATTCTAATGATCTCGAGCTGACATCGTCATCAACTGAAACCACTGATGATCCTTTTGAAGTGAATGACATTGAACCACCAGGTACCATAAGTATATCCTTTTTCAGCTAGCGATTTGTATAATGAATACTAAATTTTAGAAGTGTTTTCCTACTTTGTAGCCAAGGAAGTGGTCGTCATTGATGATACCCACATTCTAGATCCTGTATACGATTCAAGTCCTTCGGGAAGCGAGAGGCCCGCACCTACTGGTTTAGTAATTGATGGACCTGTCTTGAAAGATGGTAACCAAAGAATACAATGAATTAATCAGTTTTATTCGTGACATAACACTGTCATTCTTTTTTTTCCTAAAGTACAGAATAAAATTGCAGGTCATGCTCGTACTCTTGATGCTGAAGCAAGCATTGAAGAAGGGGTTTCACCATCAAGAATGAAGGCTTCTACCAGTGAGGTAGCTGGACCTAGTTTGAGTTCTGTGGAGGAAAGAAAATTTCTAGAGAAAGAAGCCTCTGAGATAAGAGAGCAGTCCATGGTTGGCCATGTTGAAGCACATGGAGGTTCTGTCAGTCATGCTGATCCTTCGCAAAAAAAAAAAAGTATGTGATATAAGTTCTCAGCCAAGTACTGGAAGTTCAACAAATGGTAAATCTCATTGATTAGGATATTTTCACCTGAATCTTACTAACCTACATGAATTAAGGTAGTCATCATGGATGGGGAGCATTTAAGCAAGGTCACAATAAGTATAGAAAAAGAAAAAAAGTGCCTCCAAATCATAGTTTTTTGTATAAATATATATATATATATTTATATATATATATATATATATATATATATATATATATATATATATTTCTGGCTTTGGAAAGGTTCTTCTCAAATCATTAGTACATCTGGAATAGTAAAACAAAACAGTTATAGTATATAAATTAAAAGTGAACACTGTGCCAAGCAACCTTGTTGTAAGTGCATCTGAGCATATGCATTATGTGATAAGAAACAGCAGCAACACTAACAGACAAATCAACCATGTCAAAGATGGACAACGATTAGACACATTAGGTTCCAGATGAACTGATGTTTATGGATTATGATAGCAATTCAGCTGATAGCATGCAGTAAGTTGCTGGGATAATGACTCTGCATATCAGGACTCAGCAGCACGGTTCATCTTGATAAACTTTCTGCTAATATGCTAAGCAATTACCTGTGGGCCGTGGTTGTAACACATATACTTACCTTCCTCTAATTACTTGTTGGAACAGGTGATTCTGGCAGTGGTGTCGCACCATCCTCCACAAACGCAGTTCTTTAGTTTCTTAAAAAAAAATGACGGTGGCACTGAGCATCAGGTTGGATGTCTTCGGCAGTACTCCAAGGCAATTTTTGTGTGGGGCAAGTTCCTGCTGAGTAATCGCTGGGGGGAATATGTTTCGTGAAAGGGATTTCTTAGTGCTTCAAAGGGACTAGGCAGCATGTTGGACCTGTATAGTCTGGATTTACTGAAGAAGATATGCAACATTAGCATTAGCACTTCACTGTAAAATGGCTAGATATGGTTCTTTTGGTCTCTCTCTCGATTTGTGAATACCTTGTGGACTGTCAATTTTGTGCCGTAAGTTGTCAGTCCGCTGCTTCAAGTACCTTAGTTTATGAATTACTTTTAAAACTCATACTACTGGTGTGCAGTTGCCCTAACGTCTGAAGTTTACCTTGCGTGCTTGCTTCCAGTTCCAGGGATCTGTAGCTTGTCATCTAGCCGTTGCTCCGTCGTGCTATGGTGACAAACTTTATTTGCTGCGGTGTGATGTGTTTGCCGTCTTGTTAGGCGTTGTGTTGGTCGCTAGAGTCCTCTAGTGTTTTACATGTCATTTTGGTGCGTTGTAGCACTAACAAATCCTCTTGATAAAATGCGTGGAATTTGAAAATTTCCCTCTAAACATACTAACATGAATATGGGCAGATCTGATTGCTGAGAGCATGCATGTGTGTACTACGGGCTATCTGTGTGTACTACGGACGGGCTATCTGCGTATTGAGTTGCAAACTACGGGCTATCTGCGTACTGGGTTGCAACTTGCAAGTCTAGTGAACCAAACAAACATCAACACTGATCAGTAATGATTTTGCCCAACAACATGCCCGCGCATATTTCATTTGCTGAAGACACTACTATTTAAGGAATTTGGTGAAATCACTTGGTAAGACGATCCTAGCACTGTGAAAAAAACACCAATCTGTGAAGTTTTTTATTTTATTTTAGTTTTTTTTAAAATAATCTGTATAGATATAAATTTCTCCATCTCAAAAGGTGATATGCAAATTTTTCCACTTCAATTTTCAAGTTATACTTTTATTCCCATGATGCCTTAAAAAGTCATAACTTTTCCAAACGAGCTTGGATAAAGCTAAAATTTATATAAAAAAAACAGAGAGCTCGGTGTCAATTTTCTTTGGCACCAAGATGATTATAAACAAAGGGGATTATGAAATTGTAATAATCAGATCTGCAGTTTTCGTATAGATTTAATCTCTGTTCAAGCTCATATGGAAATTGAAATCTGTATCCGCCGTTTGAAATGATGAAATTTACATCGTGCCCTTTTCTGCAAATTTTTATGCATTTATTTTAGCGAATTAATTAAAAAATATAAAAAAAAATAATGCAAAAGGGAATTTCATAAAATATAAATCATAAAAAAAAAAGTGTCAGTGACCAAATGTGGGCGATTTGGGCCTTCTCGTCGTACTGTGGGCACGGCTTCCTTCCTCTGAGCACTGGCCCCCACCTGCCTTAAAACCTCTCGTCACTTGTCTCCTTCCTCCCGATTCGCCCATGATGACTCCTTCCGCCCCCTGCCCTCCGGCCGGCGGCGCCGCCGTCACCGGAGATGGCGCGCCACCGATCGTCGGCTCCCGCTCCAGTTCCTTCACTCCTCGTCCCCCCGCCGCCTCCCTGTATCCACCTCCCTCCGCATACCCCCGCCACCTTCTCTCTCTTCCTCCAGCACCCCCACCAGCCCCTTCCCCAGCCCCGCCTCCTCCGCCGTCCAGCCCTCCGACGAGGCCCTGTCCTCCATGTCCCCGAGGGAGCAGACCTCTCTTCTCTCGCGGCAGCGCTGCTGGCGCCGCGCCTGGGACCTATTCAACCGCCTGCGTTCGCTCCCCGGGTACTCCCCCAACCCCGTCCACGACGCCGTCCTCCTGCGCCATCTCGCCCGCGCGCGCCGGTGGGCCGAGCTACACCGCGTATGGATCGGGATGTCCCTCCCCCCTTCCAACACGGCCTACGCAGCCCTCGCCGACGCGCTCGCCAAGGCCGGGTTGGCGCGGGGAGCCCTCCTGCTGCTCCGCCACATGCAGGCGCGGGGCGTCGCGCCTGATGAGGTGTCCATGAACACCTTCGTCCGCATCCTCAAGGATGAGGGCCGCCACGACGACGCGCTAGCTCTCTTCTACAATTGGTGCGACGGCAGGTTCGAGGTCGATTTCCTTGATCTTGACAGCATCACGGTTGATTCGGACGGTCCTATGCAGTTCTTGCTTGCTGATATTTGTGATGACAAATTTGCGGGTGCTGCTGGTGCACCGGCCATTGAGGGACAGGAGCGTCCTAGGAAGCCGAAGCTTGTGGTGACATATAACACATTGATTGATCTCTATGGGAAATCTGGGAGGCTGAAGAAAGCGCTGGACATGTTTCTGGACATGCCAGCTCATGGGGTTATGCCAGATACGTATACGTTCAATACACTAATCAACATATTTGGTTTATCTGGCAATTCAGCGCAGGCAGAGGTGCTGTTTGCTAGCATGGTGGTTAGGGGTGTCAAGCCTGATACTAAGACATACAATGTAATGATGACCGTGTTTGCATCAATTGGGGATTTAGAGGGAGTTCTGAAGCACTACATTCAAATCAGGAAGTCAGGCTTACATCCTGATGCTGTGAGCTATAGGATTTTGCTGCAGGTGCTATGTGAGAGGAAGATGGTGCGCGAAGCAGAAGATGTGATCGAAGGGATTCTCAGTTCTGGTAGTTTTGTTCATGAGCAGTCCCTGCCTGTTGTCATGAAGATGTATGTTGATCTAGGATTGCTTGATGAGGCGACTGCATTCTTTGAGAGGCATTGCCGAGGTAAAGGGGTCTCATCCAAGAACATTGGTGCGATCATGGATGCTTTTGCAGAGAAGGGCCTGTGGGTAGAAGCTGAGCATATCTTCTGCTCTGAAAGAGGAGTTCGGAATAAGGACATTGTGGAATATAATGTGATGATAAAGGCTTATGGTCAGGCAAAGCAGTATGACAGAGTCTCTTCTCTACTTGATAGCATGGAGGAATCTGGTGTTTCATCAGATGAGTGCACATATAATTCCTTGATTCAAATGTTTTCTGTTGGTGGATTTCCACACAGAGCTAAGAAGCTGTTATGGAAAATGAAAGATGCAGGATTTGAACCAAAATGTGAGACGTACTCTGCCATCATTAGAAGCTATTCTCGCCATTGCTTGGTACCAGAAGCCATAGATCTGTTCAATGAAATGAAGGCCTCAGGTGTTGAGCCGAATGTTGTTGTATATGGAATTTTGATTGACATGTTTGCTGAGACAGGGAATGTTAAGGAAGCACTTCACTATAGTAATCTGTTAGAACAATCTGGAATCTCTCCAAACCATATTGTTCTAACTTCTCTTATAAAAGCCTACAGCAAATTTAATTCCTGGAAGGAGGCACAGGATTTGTATTCAAGGATGAATGACATGGACGGTGGTCCTGACATCATTGCTTCCAATGCCATGCTAAACCTTTATGCGAAACTTGAGATGGTCACTGAGGGAAAGGAAATCTTTGACAGCTTAAGAAGAAATGGTCGTGCTGATGCTGTTTCATACACTACAATGGCATACCTCTACAGGAGCATGGGCTTGTTTAGTGAGTCCATTAGGATTACACACAAGTTACAGAAGTCAGGTTTACTATCTGATTGTGCTTCATGCAATGCTGTTATGGCGTGTTATGGGGCTAAGGGCAACCTTAGAGATTGTGCAGAGTTAGTGCATCAAATGTTGGTGGCGAACATCTCACCAGATGCCTCAACGTTTGGAATGATATTCTCTCTGCTGAAAAATGGTCATGTTTCAACAAAAGAAGTTTTACATCTAGAATCAGCATATCATGATGGCCAGAAGTCTGCCAAGCAAGCTATTGTTGCATTCTTGTTCTCCATAGCTGGCATGGATGCTGCTGCATTAGAGATCTGTGAGAAGATGTTAGTGTCGCAGTGGGCAATGGATGCATGTGCATATAATGTTTGCTTCAAGGTCTATGCTTCCTGTGGGAAGGTGGAAAAAGCTTTCAGCTTGTTCATGCGGATGCGTGATCTTGGGCTCAAGCCGGACACATCTACTTGCATCCATTTGGCCACTTGTTATGGGAAAACTGGAGCATCAGAAGGCCTACAGAAAAATGGTTTTATTGAATACAGAAATAATGAGCTTAGTATGCCTTCACATAGTACACTGGTTGCTTATATAGAGACTGGAAAAAATAATGTTGCAGTTCATTTAGTCAAGAAATGATATGTACTAAACAATATAGGATCACTTTATACTTGACAACAAAAGTTGATTTAGTTGTACCTTCTGAAACTTGAAGCTAACATGCCTGGTGTTGAGAAGTGGGCTAGGTTTGCTTCAATATACAGAAAGCCAGATAGATTGGAAACATTAGTGTGTATCTTTACTTAGTAGCTCAGATATGCTTTACATCTTATAGCATTCTGATGTATGTGTTATATATCATGTTTGCTTTGTATGTAACATGCCTGGCTCACCAATATGTATAGGAACAAAAATTATAGATCACAAGCTTCATAACACTCTGAGCACCATTCTTATTTGAGTTATTCGAAATACTGTCATTGCTCAGTATCTCATACCACTCTCTGCCTTTATTTTTCATTTTCTTGTATTACCTCATCCCATAGTGGATAATACCATGAGGACCTGTTTAGTTGATGTGCTCTATAGAATTGCAATCATATACAATGAAATTCTATTGACCATACATCTATATCTATTTTTATATATCTTATAATCCTATAAACCCCATTAGAATATTATCTCAGACATGCAATTCATCCACATCAACAGCCCACTGGCACATGCATGATACACATCTATTCATGTATCCACCTCCTCCATTAAAATCATTAGATAGATTGGAAATACATTAAACTAATAGGAATTCTCATTGTAGGAAAATTCCTTTTGCTTCTTTGCTGAAGGCTCCTCATCATCATGGTCCTCCTCCTCTGTCTAGTATTCTACAGGAACAGGATTATGTAGGGAATTGCTTCTATAGGCCAACTTTGGCTTAGTAACGAAAGGAATGGTGTTAAATATTATTACTTTTGCTGCTTTGTGGAACTTTTGGAAACTGAGAAATGATATGTGCTTTCAGAGAGTAGGTTGCAGCCTTGCAGGACTAAGGAAGTGCTTTCGAACAAAATTGCTGTTATGGTTCGGAATTGGATAATTCTGTGCCAGGGGCCCAAAAAGGAGTCTCTGGTACAGGGGGTTCCATGGTGCATTGGTTACTAATCTGATGGAGGCACTAATTGTATTCACTTTGTGTTGCAGGCAATAGTGCCACATAACATGAAGCGGTCTGATGAAGCGGCAGCTTGTGTAAGTCTGTGTAGAGATCAATGCCTTATTATGTAAGTATGTGTAGATATCAGCACCTTATCATTGTAGTCAAGCGGCTACTTGCGTAGTTGCGTTAGTACATGAGCCCACAGACTTATGTTAGCGTGGATTGCTATTGTAAAGATTACACTTTAGCGTGTTTGTGTACATGATGTATGGATTTGATGATTATATCAGTACGGTGTGTTCAGTAAGCTAATAAGGTCCATCTGAAACATATTCCCTCCGTTTTAAATTATAGTTCATTTGACTTTTTGACCCAAAGTTTGATCACTTGTCTTTTATAAAATTTATGCAAACATAGTTAAATTTAAGTCATTTTTAAATATCTTTTATTAATAAAATAAGCCATAACAAAATATGTTATATTTGACACAATTTTTTGAATAAGACCAGTGGTTAAACTTGGGGTAAAAAAGCCAAACGAACTACAATTTAAAATGGAGTTAGTATATTAGATCATACTGCAATGCTACATTGATCATGACATGTAGATAGACTGCTCCTCTATAGAGATGGTGATGATAAACTTTACACAGACGAATCATAGTCCAAAGCGTAGGGATCATTCCTTTACACCGACGGATTATACTCCAAAGTAGCAGTGATCATGACCTTTACTTGGGTGGTTCATAATCCAAACCTGCGGTGTTAGCATACTATCAAAGCGGGTTGTAAACCGGCTGTGATGATCATGGCCATCGTCATTGATTATTCACCTCCAAGTGCCAAAACCAGCGGTGATTGGGGCTTTACTAACATCTCAAAAGGACCTGCCGTAGAAGTGTTAGGGTGGTTCCAACTGTGTCAAACCTTTAGTCTCACCCCCTCGTGTATATATAGGCCTTGTTAATACTTTTATTTTTACGCCCTCGATGCCATTACGACTTCTGTGGATCAATATCCTATTTTGCCCAATATACAAATTCAATTCATAATATGAATAATTTTCTCTTGGACGCAACACCAATGCATGGAATCACAAATAAGCTCTTTTTTAGTAGGTCTTCACCCTCTTGCTTAGAGATGGCAATGGTAAATTCCCCATCAGGGAGTGACCCACCATCTCCGTCTTTATAGTCCGACCACTGGCTCGTTTGGGGGACATTTCTTCCCCACACACGATCCCCATGGGGGATCCCCATACCAGACATACAGCCATGGATTGTGGCACCGTGCGGGCTACCAGCCACCAGGTTGCTCAATCCATGGGAGCACAAGCTCGAGCAGGTTCAAGGAGGACATGACAAACAACTAATAAGCATTAGGGTGATAGTGGCGAGTCATATAGAGAGCGGAGTGTGGCAATCGGGGAACGAGTGATGAGGACATTAGTCCTTCAAATATAAGGCATGAAAATGAGGAGGACCAGCATGGGTGTCCAACTCATAGGCCCAGTCTAACTCAAGTTGGAGTTCATCTCATATTACAGGAGTAGTCTTAGGTAAAATCAATGCCCAGGAAACATTCGAACTCCATTTCTAATGATCCATGTATGCATGAAAATATAATTTCATAAGCTAACCAATTCCTTTGGTTTGATGTAAAAATTGATCCGGAATCAATAGAAATCATCAAAATAAGTCAGCGGCCAGAATCTGCCAGGGTGTTGCGACACCATCTTTTGGTTCGTTGGGCCGTGTAGTGTCTTAGAGCCCATTAGAGGCGTGTCTAGGGGTTTGCACACCCAATACACTATATCTAGCCGGATGTTCCTCGTGAAACAAAAATGATTGTTGCCCTTGTATCACCAAGATTCTCGATTGGTTCTTGTTCTTGATCTTGTTCGCCTGTATTCACTAGTGCTTTTGATCAAGACTTCAACCTCATATCAGATCCATATACTTTTTTATATTTGCAATTTAAAATTGCATTTATCTCGTTCTTGCTTGTGTTCTTGATTCGCTTGAAGGAAAACCTTCTTGGTGATGTCAATCGCGTTGTGCTTGGTTGATAACCAATGGAACAAAGGTGTAAGAATTGTGGGTTCCAAATCAGACTTAGTTTGAAACCTAAATTGTGAACGGCGAGTTCTCCACAAGTTACCATACCTATCAAAAGATCGGGCCACATTTTCATCAATGAGCGGGAGTCAGGGAGAGAGTCAGGAGGAGACGGGAGTGAGCTAGAGAGGAATGACTAGGTGTCTAACAAAGGAAATTAAGGGGTTAGTTCCTGCTGGTAAGTGGGTTCGCTAGTTGTTGGGCTTGGGCCTTTGAGGCTTTAACATATATATCTATCTTTCCCTCCATACATAGATTAGTGAGACAAGTTCACGGGTTTTGAGTATGGGAATTGGGAACTAGGGATCATCCCTAGTATTGCCTATATAGACCCGAGGAGAGTGATTTAGCCACATCCGACCTGATCTCCAATGGAAAATTTCTCATGGAAAATTGGGAAACAGGCCCCCATTGCCATCTCTACTCTCACCCCCTCGTGGATATTGTAGGTTCTGTTACTGACTTCTCATAATAAATTACTTGGAAATATACCCATGTATTGCAACATGCGTACAATTTGTTGCTCGATGCTCATGTCGTTTATAATGTGCTAGCTATTTCTAGTTGGGTTTGGTCCAACATTAATTAATTCAAATAAATTCCAAGGCCCGAGTTAAATGCTAGTGTGATCAAAGATTAATTTTGTATGAAAATTAGACTGGAGATTGTCTCAACTTAAATAGATAACTATTGTATGCACATTGTGTGAGTTAAGAAAGGTGGAAGGTGTTCCATCCACACATATGCGACGGCTTGAACACGTTTGGGCGGCACAAAGGTTTTTGCAACTCCAAACACAAAACAAGAAGGATGATCGAATGAGGTGATAAGGGTGAAGTGAGGAACAACGGATCATCAAGGTATAAAAGAATGACAGACATAGGAGAGAGTACGAGAGACAGAATGTATATTTTTTACTCTTTAATTTTAGGTACAGATATAGATATAGATATAGATATAGACTTCTTTAATATTAGGTACAAATATAGATATAGATATGGGACCAAGAAACTAGCCAGGGCTGATAACATATCGTCTCTCGCTTGGAGTAAAAATGAATTGCTACATCAATATCAATGATGATGACGATGATATTATAAATGTCACCGCGGAGCTTCTAATTAACATCCAGATACATCAGGTTTTAATTTCAATGAAATCGTGGTCGTACACAAATTGAACTCTAAACTTATAAGGCTAATAAGTCTTCTTTAACATATATATTCATCACAAATTATTACCATTCGGTAAGGTAACCAATCGAATAAATAGTTACGAATCAGTTCATCGGTATAAGCAGCTTCTGTATGGGGGCGTCCAGTAATCTGGACCGTTGTTATCCCTGTACACTTGAGGCGTGCATGAGACGGGTACCAAGCACAGGCCTCTACTTCTCAGGTCAATCTCTGTCTCCGACTTCTCTTTCCTATCCAACCCTCCCCATGCGTTGTAGTCCTGACAAGATAATTAATTATATATGGCTACCTGTTAGATCATATAATTAATCATCTAACAACAATGCATTGTACTATAGTTACAAATGAAGAATGTGGTGTGACTACTATATATGTTATTAATACTGTTATTCTGTACATTGTGTATTACCCTGTTTTAAGTTGATTGATTCTTAATTCAATTTATTACTATAGGCTATAAATGGTCTAGTATGATCATATACTCTGTCTACATATACTTTGTCGGGCTATATATATACGCTATAAATCTAGAGATACACATATAGGAGAAACTACTTCATACTAGGAGTAGAAAATAATTTCTTATTACCATAATATATATACTACTTCCAGTCAGTTCATATATACTACTTCCAGTCAGTTAAACTTGACGTGTAGACAACAACATCATGATGGAAACAGCTGTTTTCAATCCGAAACGTCAAGTAAACTTGAGTGGAAGTAGTATAAATACCCACAAAGTCATAGTGGAAAAGATGTACCTTGCTACTACTTGTTTTCATGTATGGATCACTCAGCAACTGCATGCAACAGACCAGAAAGAGAAGGTAGTCAGTTCAGTTCAAATAAAAACTCCCAAAAAGCATAACGAGACTCAATCCAGAGAAAGTATTCCACGTTTTATATGATGAAGTGATAGAGCCAAACTGCCAAAGGGATGGTGTCTAAGGGGGCAATGACCATGCATTCCATTACACAAAAGCAACAGCACTACTAACACCCATGTTGTGCAAAATCCGAACAAAGGGGAGCCCTGCTGGGGCCCACTAGGAAGGGTATGAGTCGACATAGGCTTTTGAGGTAGGACACGTGTCCTCTAGTGGTTGGTCGTGTTGCATGATGATACTATTCCACCAGTCCCCCCTCTCCCTCCCCTTCCCTGGAAATACCAGGGCCTTTTCCAATCCTTTTTGACACCCCAATAATTGCACCTGGCTATATATATATATATATATATTGTGGAAGTCTTAAAAAATTTTTTTAAAAAGTTCAGCATCGCAAAAATGCCAATGAAAGAAAGCTTGCATGCCTTCTTTCTCGCTCAGTGATTGAAGTCTTTAAGCAGCTTATGCACGCATATAAAACTGGATACGTACTAACAAAAGACTAGGCTACTGGTACTATATATATACAAGGTCAGTCAAAGTTAGTTCCATCTCTGATATTATATTTCTGCCGGTTTCACATATTTTTTTAAAAAATGTTAATGTTGTTAGAAATAGCATTAACTTCTAAAAGTAAATGTGCATAATATATATTTCAAAAGAAAACAAGCTACGCGAAATATTAATAAGATAACTAAACTTTCAGGAGTATATATATGCAATA
The DNA here is from genome assembly GCA_015844335.1 of Chrysopogon serrulatus. Lineage (NCBI taxonomy): Eukaryota > Viridiplantae > Streptophyta > Magnoliopsida > Poales > Poaceae > Chrysopogon > Chrysopogon serrulatus. Next base: position 44,254 of record JADLZL010007898.1, read on the forward strand.
TATATATGGTCAAGTTATTACCTGCACTTGTTCATGCAACCACTTGATGTAATTTATCGCCTCATACAGAACTGACGCAGTATCGGTCTAAAACATACACAAATAAGAGGTAGGTTAATGTGTGCAAAAGGGCCACTAAATTGATATTTGAAATAACATATACGAGTACGATGAGCGTACCTTTCCAAATGGTGAAACGATCTGTTGCAGTGCAGTAATCTTGTCTCCTAACTTCACTTTCGGTACCTGCGATGCCTGTTAAACTATGCAACATCAACATCCCAACCAATGAATATTTATATGCCGACTATATACGTATGTATATCTCGCTCAAACGACTATATACGTATGTATATCTCGCTCAAACATCGTAGTATATATAACATTATTAACTCTGGCACTTGAGCTAGTTTTGTGTGCTTAGCACATTCTAGTTTTGTTCACTCTATACTAGAAATGGTTTGCATCTGAGGATAGCAAAAAAATAATTTCAAAGTACTCCATCTGTTTCAAATTGAGTCATTTTAGTTTTTGTCCTAAGTTAAACTTTTTTCTAACTTTAGATAAGTTTATGGAAAATTTATGGATATCTAGAACATTAAATTAAATTAGCATAATTACATCCACCATAAAACATGTGTTGATACTTGAGTGCACTTATTTAGTATTGTAGATGTTAATATATTTTATAAAAACTTGGTCAAAATTAGAGAAAATTAACCTTGGACAAAGCTAGAATAATCTACAATAACGAATGAATGAATTACTCTGTAATAAAAAAATACGGTGGCAAGCGAAGTAGTTTAGTGCTTGAATTTAAAAGGAAACTATATGCATGCATAGTACCTAACACTGCATTTGAGGATATATAAGCACATGTTTATTACACGAGAAGCATAGGATTTAATTTAAAAGGCAGAGCTAATGCCTACTTAAGTGTTTTAGCTAGCTTGACACTTGATTCCCTCTGCCATCCATCATGCCCAAGGTGTTCTCCCTAGCTCCAATGACTCCCTAGCTAGAGAGCTGAGGTTAAGGTTTAAGAGTGATGGTTTTTGTGGGAAAGCAACCGGTCTAGAGGGAAAAAGAATGTCAGTGGCATATGTTAGACCAATGTTGATGGTGGATGCAGGGGAAAAGGTGGCGGTGATGCCACTAGCAATGAGCTAGTGTGAATAGTTAGGTGTAGGCGTAGAGGTGTGAGCATGGGCAGTACCTAGGGAGTGAAGTGGTAGATCCACTAGTGGAAGCGGCCGAAGACAAGGAAGAGGGACAAGATTGGGGCAAGACAAGAGTGCAAGGAGAAGCAAGCTATCAGATATGAGGAAAGAAGCTGGGATAGGGGGCGAGGGTGTAGAGAAGAAGCTTAATCAAGTTGCTAAAGGGGGTGATGGAGATGCCAGCTGCTGCTAGGACTCACAAAAATTGATCGCCATGTTTAAAAACAAGTGGCAATGAGGAAGAACGGGCTTGGAGCTATATATATGCTTCAAAATCTAGCATCGAGCCCAGTAGTTGGACCGATCAAGGAGGAACCATCTTAAAAAGCACATGCTTAATAAGTTCCTTTAGAGCATGTACAACGAGGATGCTAAGAGGAGGTGATTTAGCGAAAAGCCATTTTCCCCACTAAGCTATTATTGGCACCTGATGCATACAAGGTGGATAAAATATGTTTAAGCTAAGTGAGCACCAATGCTTAACATGTGTTAATAGGATGGTTGAGCTATCTAAACATCTGTTTGCATTATTGTAGGAGTCAACTTCTATACCAATGCTTAATGATATGACAATCTTCTTTCTCCTCAAGCTTCCCTGTCTAAGCCCCTTTGCATTGTACACTCGTTAGAAAATTTTGTTACGGATCTGAGTCAAATTCCAGAACATAAAAAAAAGGTGTATAGTACAAAGTAGGAATGATAGATATGCGTGGAATTTCACAATAATCAGTTCATTTTTCACAAGAAAAACATAAGAAAAAACCACGTTTCAAAGGGGGCCTAATAAATGGGAAAGAAAAAAATCTGCATGGCTCTCGCTACATGCATGCATGCGTGTGTACCTTGAGAGACGACGTGGGCGAGGAGGCCTCATTCTTGGACTTCTTGGCGTTCTCCGAGCCTTGCTGCTCCTCTGATCTCTTCTTCCTCCCCTCCGAGCTGCCCTTGCTGCCACCTCCGCTACTCGTCTTCGCCTGAATGAAGAAAATAATCTCAGAGATCGATCAGCCTGGGGTTTCCATCCTCTGGCCGCTCTTAGCGTTTATGTTGGCGACGGTCGATCTTACCGGCGAAGAGATTTCCTGGCCTTGCTTCTTGTACTCCGCCTGCGCCTTCGCTGACGTGGCCGCCGGCTGCTCGGGTTTTCCCAGCGGCGCTCCGCCGAAAGATATCAGGTCCGACAGGCTCCTCGCCGCGCCGGCATTGTTGCCCCACGGCACGTCCATATACATCCTGTTGCTGCTGAGTCCGAGCATGGAGCTGTACCCCGCAGCCCCCGCGGGCCGGAGGAACTCCTGGCCGCCGCCCGCGGACGCCGCCGCTTCCTCCAGCATAGCGCCGTGGCCGCCTATCTCGGGCTTGCAGACGCCGCCGCCGGAGTCCAGGAACAGGCCGGCCTTGGCGCCGTGGCCCAAGGCGGCCACCGCGGCGTTGTTATCGCATGCCGCGGCGTGCGCGTCGCCGAGGCACGGGTTCGGCGGCGCGATGGACCAGTTGCTCACGAGGTCGGACAGGTTCGCCGTGAGCCGCTCCGGCGTGCTTGCGGCCGCCGCGTGGTGGTGGTGGTGGGCGAGCGCGCCGCCGTAGCCGCCAGAGCTCAGGTGCTTCTCCAGGGCGGATGTCGTGAACTGGTGGTCCGGCCACCCACCGCCACCGCCACCGCCGCCGTGGCTGCTGCCGTACTCCATCTTCTTAAGGTAGTCGCAGGCCGGGGGCTCGGCGAAGAGCTCCGGCGCGAGCGTCCTCGAGTTGAGCAGCTCGAGGAAATTCTCGCTGTCGTCGTGGGCGTCGTGCACGGCCTGCATGCTCCTTCCCACCTCGCCGCCGGCCCCCCTGAGTGAGAGAGAGAGAGAGAGAGAGAGAGAGAGAGAGAGAATGAGAGAGACAAAAGGGGGTGAAGCACTGATTGCACCGAAATGCCGGAGCAAAGTGTTGTGTATGAACCCTTGCTTATTATTATTAATTATTAGCACTAATTCAGAAGCGATCTATCATTGAGCAATCGATTAAAGAAGTAGAGGCAAAACTTTTCCTCGAAATGGCGAAGTGCATGTGTGAGAATGTAACTAATAAGCAAATAGAGATCAACTTTGGGAAATGGATTAATAAAGTAGTACGTAACAAGGGGGACATGGATGCTGCTGCTTGATATGGTTCACTTTTTTGGTGATCCGTACCAAACAGGCCTTAGTTGTTTCTTCACAAAAAATGATTAGTGGCTATGTAGCTAGCTAATTTAATTGGCATCGTTGTTATATATGTAGCTAGCTAGGTTATGTTTCCACCCAACCCTAGCTAGGCAGCGCAGCAACAACTTTAACATATATATATATATGTGAAATTCTATTGCAAGCAAGTAATCTCACTTGAAAACTATATATAGTATTATATATGCAAATTCTAATTCCAATTCCAATTCCAGTGGACTTGCATATATGCAAGTCTTAGCTTGCTATAGCACTTTAATCTGCAGCATCATGAACCTAGCTAGCAAGCTAGGCCACATATATACAAGCAAAGCAAAGAACCTTGTAGCCAAAGAATCGATCACAATAATTTTTGTATGTACACATGTAACCCCCACGCCCGCTTTCCGCCCTATATTTTCGAAATCGATTGGAAAGCCCCTTTAATTCTCCCTTTGCTAGCTTGCTTTGGTTCCTGATCCTTTGTGTGCTTTAGTTTCTTTCCCCTGGCCTGCCACTAGCTAGACGCTACCGCAAACATATATACTATATATATACTAACTTTGCAGCACATATTCTTGTTCTCTGAATTAAGCAGCAGCAAAAGATAAATCAGAAATAGCCGGTGTCACTAGTTAATTAGCTAGCTAGCTATGTAGATATGTTCGTGGAAAGGGAATTTAGATGCTAGAATCCAGGCAAAGCGAGGCCGCTTTGGAGGCACTCGGACAAAGGGTAGTGGACGCATGCCCTCTTTTCATTTCATCACCCCTCCGGCCGGCCGGCCAGCGCCAGCCGGCTCCGAAATCGAATATGCACGCAAATCTTTCTAGTATCGATCATTATTCGATCTTGACATGTGTTTATGCATGGAGACATACACATGGTGGTGGTGGTATGTGTGTACGGATTTATACGGTGTTCGTGCGCGTGTCATGTCGTGTGGTGCCGTGTCGTACTCACATGATGAGGACTTGGTTCCAGAGGTGGCTCTCGGCGGCGACCGCGGCGGCCGCCTCAGCTCCGCTGCTGAGGCCGGAGTGGTTGGTGGTGGTGGAGGTGTTGGTGAAGGACGTGATGGTGGCGTTGGAGGCCGACAGGTCGTCGTCGGCGCCACCGCCGGAGGACGTCGTCGTCGTCGTCGTCCGGCCGCCGTGCCCGTGCTGGTGGTGGTGCGAGGCCACCATCGTCGGGGGGCCACCTCGCCGCCGCGGGGGTGGGGGCGGCCACGCGCCGTAGGCAGCCGGGTGCATGTCGCGCCACCAGGAGGAGCCCGCCGCGGCAGCGGAGGACGTGGAAGAGGAGGCCGACGGCGGTGGAGGCGGCGGGGAGCTGGCGACGGAGGCCTCGGAGCCCTCCTGCGCCATGCACTGCATGCACGGCCCGGGGCAGCAGCTGGTGCAGGCTAGCGCGCTGATGAGCTCAGCTCCTAGCTAATTAATCCTCGCTCTAGCTAGCTTGTTCTTGGCTTGCTTGTGTGTGGAGGTCAGGTGATAGGAGACGGAGGAGAGGAGCACATTGCCAGCTTGTGGGCTGTGAGACTGGTACTAGTAGCTTTTTAAAGGAAGGAGGAAGGAAAGGAATGGATCGCTACGCCGTGTGACGTCACCTGGCCTACCTCGCAAGCTCTCCTTGTGTACTGCGTCTATGTGGAATAGTCCCTGTCTGTCTGCCTTTGGACATCTCTATCCTTTTCGGCCAGGGGGGGCTTTGGTTCGGCGTCAGTAAGCGTGTCTCACTCCCTGCTTTAATTTTGTCTCCAAGTGATCCTGTTGCTAATCTTGTATGAATCTCTACTTCTTTAACCCATTTTCATGACGATCTGTTATTCTTTAACCTGTTTTTCCATCCTATATAACCGCTTCTTATCTTTTCGATTCATGCTCTGATCACTACCGCACAACCGTTATTGTATTGCGGAAGTATTGTGGACTTTGGTATTAGGGGCATTAGGACTTCCACAACGCAACACGCTGGCATGCGGCCTAGCCCGTGTCCATTTATGCGTTTAGTTCTCTGTCACCAAATATGTTGGTCTTACCGAGATCTACTATCTGACCTACGGAGACTATGATGCACACTTCTCTTGCCTCTACTGACTTTTTCTTCTTCACCACCAGTGCCTGCCTCACTTCCATACTTAGACTCACCCGTTTCATGCCCAAGTGGAACGGAGGCCGGAGACATCTGCCCGATTTAAGAGAAGTCCCACATCTAGAAGAAATACTCCCTTGTCCTCTCCACAGATAGTTCCATCTATCCGGCCTACTCGCCTCGGAAACAAATAACGTGAAATCTAGGCTCACCCATGTCATTTGTCAGTCCTACCAACCATACACATGCTAGACGGACCATAGAAAATATCTGTAACAAAAAGTGAGGCATAAGAAGACAAATTACCAATCCTTGGCTTACAGGTAGATTAAAAAAATATAACTAATTAAGGGAAGAAAACAAATATCTACCGTACACGTAGAAAAGGTCTAAATTTATTCATTAAGGGTTTGCCATGGTGGAATTAAAGACAATATGGCTTACATTTCAATGCTCCCAAGTTCCCTAGATAACATTTTAATTTTAGAAAACAGCTAACGGTATGCATAACATTTTTATTTTAGAAAACAGCTAACGGTATGCAAAAATATATTTGTAGGTTTATATCCATCATCATCACGAGCAACTCTCCGTATCCGCACCATTCATTATTGCAATCTAATTGAGTGATGGACAGGCAGAAGCTAAGAAGAGAAACCGTACCATAGGTAAAGTCAAAGGTACTAGAACAGAATTTCCGCAAAAAAAAAAAAAAAAGGTACTAGAACAGAACGTGCATAGGATGCCTTCAGATTATGATTTGGAGCATGCTCTCGATCGTTATCACTAGATTCTCTATCTCATCTCTGACCCTACCATGAACTCAGGAATTTCTCACACCCTGCGCAGTGATCCTGCAGATTGTGGCACCATTGCAACACGATGGCGTGCGCATGCCACATATGCACACATGCATGTATATATATCATGTGTCTGTCTACCTGAACGAAGCAATATATAGGTTTTGATAATTAATATTCGTTATGAGAGGTTATTAAATCATTAGACACTATCGGAGGCAGCGTTGTTTGCCGAGCGTAACGCGTTTTTGCTGAGGGCTGAAAATCGGGCACTCAGCAAAGTACTCGGTTTACCGAAAGCTGCACTCGGCAACTTAGGCCTTCGGTGTAGATCCTCTTTCCCGAGAGCCAAGCTCTCGGCAAACTATATGATGCATTGTTGGGATCACAAGAATTTGAAGAAGTTAGGCATGAATCAGTTTTAGTTAACTCTCAGAGCCATTTTGATTCCCACAAATTGAAACCAATATCTAGAATGTGTTTCTCGTTTCATTATTAGATTACTTTCAATTATTCCTCTCAATTTCCGGGAACCAAAAACGGGGCCTCATAGGAATATCGGATAATTTTCCCTTGTGATCTGTTGATGCATTTTTGTTTGACATGGGACCTAATTTGTAACTAACAATTTTATCTATCGGTTGGATCATAAAAAATTATGTATATATGAATCCATGGTCAGTAATAATTGGTGGGTACCAGCAAAAAACTCGTATAATACTAAGCTTTTCTACAACGAAAGTGATACTCATGTAGAAAGAGGGAATCATATATATGATAGAAAGAGTGGCTAGTATACCCTATCACGCACAGAAATCACTGCTGATTCTGTCCCTTTTTCTGGTGCTGGGCTGCTACCCTCTACCTGTTGGCTGTTGCACATTTTTTCAAGTTATATATCATGCCCCATTATATATTACTGTTGCAGGAAGCCACGCCTGCTAAGACAATCTCTTTTTATTTACTAAAACCATGCCAATATTATGCAACATTCATGCACCTGGATTACACACTACTACGTACAGTCACGGATCGGACGTTCATGCACCTGGATTACACACTACTACACAGTCACGGATCGGAGGACACAATATTACACTAGATGCCAAGTCTGAAGTCATGCAGTGATTTAGGCACAAAGGAAGTCCTGTAAAAACTGTGTACCCTGGAGAAAGTAGTGTGCACAAGTTGTTCCTAGAAACAATCATGGCCTGTGCGAGTTATCTTTATTTGGTCCACATCAACATGTAAATTAATATCTCCTTCAGCAGCTAGCTAGTCAGCATATCTATCTTTTTAGTTTCCCTTTACCTTGTCAAAACAATTGGTGGTGGTCCGCATCACCAAGCATGATAGTCCTTCGGGTTTGGATTTACTTGGGTTATGGAAAACACAGTTATTATTCAAATTTTGAATCTTTACCTAATTAAATTTTGACCTCCAGGCCTCAACTCCTAGTGGAGTATGAAAGATGCAGTGGGGGCAAGAAAGGCAAGCGAGTTGAAGCATGCTTGTTGTGGTGGTGGCTCAAGTGGAGACTTCAACCTTAACGAGGGTTTTCAACCTTGACATCTATTGCTTGTCATCATGTTCCCCAATAATTTCAGACGCGTTTTCGAGTAAGTCTTGTAAAGCCGTCTTCCAACTTTGCTCTCCCATTTATTTATGTCACCCGCTAATATCGGTGTCAAGTGTCAACTCAGTTCTACGGTCGTAAAATATCATAACTAAATTTTTCACAAGTGCTAAGACATTTTATGGTGAGAAAAAAACATAAAACACCTAATGTATTATTGCTATCTAACAAGTTTAAACAAATAGTATATATATAGTATAGATAGGTTCACTATACCTTTTTGTTTCTAGGAAAAAATGGACAATGGTTTATGTCATTTTCCTTTTATGGATCATGGTTATCATTTGGAACACAATTGGTGTGTTTCCTTTTTCCAGTTAATATGCATCCTTTAATATGCATCCTTTAATTTCTTAATAATCAGTAGAACTTTTCTTTATCTTTCATACAGATTTAATATAGCTAGTCGACCTAGTGAGGTTTGCATGTCTGCACTAAGCTGGTGGATGGTTGACTTAATTATCAACTTTTATCCTTTTCATTCCAAGATATCACATGTATGTGTGTGTCTAGATATATATCATGATGGAATGAAATGGCACAGATGTGTACAATATACGGTGTTGGTGTATCTTGTAGCTTAAAAGTCTGGGTGATATGGATGTGATTTGGACTGAATTGAGGGGGATGTGCATGCAAGACCACAGAAGAATGTCAAAGGAAAGGAGCAAACAATGTGCTTTGAAAGCGACTACAGCTACTGCTGCAGTCAGTGAGTGTGTGGGCGCTTGAATTCTGCGGCAAAGGAGAAATACTTTAGGTCTGACCTTATTCACTACTACCATCCAAGATTAGTCTTTACGCACACTCAAGACGATCGCACTCTGATGCCAATAACACCACAACGAGGCACGGACACCCAAAATATCTTTACACATACATGTCACCAAATTTTGACTAAAAATGTGTTTATTTACCCTTTTTATGTGTGAGGTGCATACCTCAAAGTCAATTAGGATTTTGAGACATTCTGAATAGCTAATCAATAGTAACTAATTATATTCGTATTTTTTTGTTATCTAAAACAACACCAAATGATTTAGATGATGTACTCGGTGCTCAAGAGGGGTGTTAAGTACCTCAAAGTAGTAACTAGTGAGCGAGGTGTATCAATCACGCCCTCATTGTTTGACAACATTCCCACACTGTAAACCAACAACAATCGCCCACCTTCATTGATGCTAACAGAGAATCTTAGAAAGCAATGCAAGCACCAGCTGATGATTAGGCATCTTTTACATATTTCGTATCGATGCATAAATTCACCTATAAAATAAGCACAAATTCAGATACCCACTCGTAGCCAAGGTAGCGTGCATGGCTTCTCTTAATTGGCCCCTTTTTTTTTTTTATTATTGAACAATCTACATAATAAATTTTGTTTCTGAGGAAGGTTGAGATCTTTGCTGCATCGTATAGGGGGTAAACGACACCTATATAAGGTACATAAACAAGTGTAAAGCAGAAGGTCATGCATACTAGCAAATGTGTTTGTATGCTAGAATGAAACCCGATATATTTTAGAATTTATATAATTATTAGACACGAGTCACTTAACTTGTATGCACATGGGTTTTTTTTCTAGAACACGCCTTCACGTGTATTTCATTAAGGAGAAAAGCCGAAAGATTCAGCGCAGCACAAGTACGGGTACAGGCGAGATGCCGAACCAATTAGATGTCCGAGCAGAAGGCAAAAGAAGAGAAGCAAAGCAACATGCAAAGCGCAGAGGGCAGCTAAGGCGCAAGTCCCGGTGACGACGGCAACAGGCGGGCAAAGAAGACGGCGACAGAAGAGAAGCCAGCGGCGATCCAGTCGTTGGCCTCATCCAGGACTCGCTGCGCCAACTGGTTGGTCGTGGAGGCAGCGGCGCGGAAGACGCGCGCATTGCGTTCTTTCCTTTAGTCGAAGCCTCGTCGGAGCGAAGAGGGGAGGCTGGCTCGAGCATGTCCGAAGAGCGAATCCGAAGCCTGTGGAGCGACGGCCGCCAAACCAACAGCGCGCAGGGAGTCGAACCATAGTTCGCGCGCAAAGACGCAGCTCAGCAGAAGGTGGTCGGACGTCTCGTCGTCTTGGCCACACAGGGCGCAGGTAGCCTCGTCCTGAAGTCCATGGCGCGCCCGACGCTCCGACGTCCAAATCCTGCCGTGCAAAGTGAGCCAGAAGAAGAATTTGACCTTGGGAGGTGCCGAGGCTCGCCAGAGCTCAGCGGCCCCCGGCAGGGTGACCATGCCCGTGAAGAAGCAGCGGTAGGCGGAAATGTGAGGCAAAAGTCGCTTCTCCATGGGGAGGGTGGAGCTTGGCCTGTAGATCGACATATTCAGCACACGCGGTGGAGACCGCACCTGTGCCCTTGTGCAGCAGGGCCCGGACCGAGGTGGACAGGTGTCTCCGCGCGATTGCGCGGAAGAGGTGTGGAGCGGCGAGGCAATATCTTTACAAAATACATGTCACCAAATTTTGACTCAAACAACCGCCGGCTCATGCTTGTGCGGAAGCCGGGTGTGAGCGCCGGCCGCCTTTATGTGTGGCGAGGAGGTGCGGGATGCCCAGCCCTCAAAGTCAATTAGGATTTTCGAGCCACACCATAGAGACCTTCTTTTTGTCGATTTGCTTGATGGAATAGTGATAGCAACATGAACTGGGATAGTGTTGTCAGGTAATATACGACGGCCGGGGCGGCGTTGAGCAGGCCAGTATTTTTTTTGTTATCTAAAACAACACCAAATGATTTAGATGATGTACTTGTCGGTGCAGGCCAAAGAGAGGTCGTCCGGATTAAGTACCGGCGAGGAAGATCACCGTGTCAAAGTAGTAACTAGACATGAGCGAGGTGTAATAGGACAATCACGCCCTCATTGTTTGACAACATTCCCACACCTTGAGGAGGATAAACCAACAACAATCGCCCACCGGAAGTTGTCATGGATGCTAACAGAGAATCTTAGAGCGTGCCCATGAAAGGCGCCAAACGCAGCGCGAGTGCCTTGGTGACCATTAGGCGTGGATCTTTTCGGTCTATATTTGCATCTACCTTCTTGAGTAGCACCATGCAAGCATCGTTGATCAGGTGGAAACTCCTCCAGTCTTGGTCCCACCTATAAATCGGTCTTGATTATCGGCCCAGGCGACGCGAAAAGAACAAATTCAGGCAAGGCATGGATGACCCCAGCGACTTCGTAGGTCGCCACCGAGGCGAGTGAAGTAGGCGTGCATGGCTTCTCTTCGGTGGTGAAGGTGTGTCCAAGGCGGGGATGTTTTTCCTCTTTTGAAGGCTTGTATGTGGAAGAATTTGGTGCACGCGTCACCGTCCCGAAGGAACCGGCAACGCGAAGCCTGTCGCGCAATGGTCCTGGCCAAGGAGGACAGGCCCAGGGTGGCTGCCTTGAGCTCACGTCGGAGGTCGATCTCCGGAGGCGAGAGCGGCCGGGATTCCTCGGCGATGTCGAACTCGTGTATGGTGAAGGTTGAAACCGAATGACCGTCGGGCACTCCCCAGCACAACGCCGAGGCCACACGACGGAGCTTTATGTCAAGTACCGGGATCGAAGTCCTGCAACCTAGGCCAGAACTCCTGGAAGCGGAACCGGGACTTGGCCCAGGGCTCGGTGCACAGCACAAGGATGAGCGGTGCATGATCAGAACAGTCCGACGAACGTGTATGCAGGTGGTAGAAAGGATGGGCCTCAAGCCAAGGGACCGTCACGAAGATCCGGTCAATGCGTTCCAAGGTTGGCGAGTCCCGCCCATTGGACCAGGTGAATCGGCGTCCGGAGAGGTTGAGCTCGACAAGCATAAGGATGTCAATGGCGTGTCGGAATCGACGCATCAGCCGGCGATCAAGCCGATCGTTGTTCTTGTCCTGTGCTTGGTAGATGAGGTTGAAGTCCCCACATATAAGCCAAGGTCCACAGCAGGAAGCGGCGAGGCCCTCAATTTCCAGGAGGAAGGCTTCCTTGAGCGCATGCACAGAAGGGCCATAGACGGATGTGAGCCAGAAGCCCTGAACGTCAGCGCCGTCGACAGGTGAGAGGAACACCGTGGCAGAGAAGGTTGCCAACGAATGCTGGGAGCCCAGCCAGATGTCCCGACGCCATCCCACAAGCACACCCCCAGAGACTCCTACCGCCGGCAAGACCAAATGATCGAAATCCATTCCTAGGATGTCATGAATCATGGATACAGAGAAGGTCTCCACCTTTGTCTCCTGGAGACAGATGATGGAGATATGTTCCTGGAGGACCATGCTTCTCACGACAGAGCGACGAGCCCGGCTGTTAAGGCCGCGGGCGCCCGGATCATCATATACAGGACATGAAGAGCATAAGTGTGTTTTAAGAATTGGAAAAGGCATGTTAAAAGAATCATTCACTTGTTAATACTCCCTCTATTCTAAATAATAAGACGTTTTGGTTTTTCTAGATTCGTGATTTTTACTATGTAGCATTTAGATACATGTTATGTCTAGATATATTATAAAAGCAACGTATTTAATTACAAAAATCAAATCGGCTTATAATTTGGAATAGATGGAGTATCAGGTAGAGATGATCACCCCTGTTCGCTTCAGTGCACTTAAACCAAGGGCACCACAAACCAAAAAATTGTGATTAGAAGTAATACATCATGCATGCATACTATCTTTCTGGAACCCTAATAGCAACCGACATTAGGGCCCCGCAAAATTCTGCATTTGCACTTGCACCACGCCGACCGGTGATCAGAGAGAGCATGTAGTTCGTCCTGCCGTCACCAATAATGCTAGCTAGTAGGTCCAGTATCGCAGAGGCCTCCAGCTGATGAGCATGTGGTGTTGTCAAATTTGTTCCCTTGTGGTGGAGTGCATCAGTACATCGCCATCGGCCACACGCCCACACGCGCGCCAAGGAGGACCACAGCACCCAACCCACCCTAGCAGCCACCACCAGCCAGCCCGCTGCTAGTGTCAAAATCACCAACCGCAGCAGCAGCAACAAATCGCATGGAATCTTGTCACAGTCCCTCACTGTTGGTGTAACGCGTAGCAGCCCTGCACTGAGCTGAGACCACACGTGAGGGTCTGCTGCTACCTGCTAGCTGGTGGAGCTCAGCTACAAGTTTGCCAACCTCCCTATATATATCGTCCAAGGGGCGTGCGTGTGAGGCCGGGCAAAATCTAGGACAAACAATGCACTCATACTCACTCCATCTTTTTTTTTTAACTGTCGCTTACGCTTATCAAAAAACAAATACTAGTAATTTTAATAAATACTAAATATCATTGAATAGTATCATCGAAAAGATCTTTGGACCTATTTTTTAAACAAATTTATTTAGAGACATAAATATTGCACGTATTTTCTATAAATCAAGTCAAACTTGTAACACGAAAACTCACGACGACACTTAAAAGGGGATAGAAGGAGTATATTCTATTGACACTCAGAATTACATAACGAGCTTCCAAGACGGTCAGCCCACAATTACAAAGGCATCCAATAAATTACCGTCTTTAAAAAGAATTAATGAATGCGTCCATTTTAACCTTTGAAAATGGGAGCCATTTCTAAAGACAAATATCTTAAAAGGCTCACTTCTATTAATTGATGTCTAACTTGTTACTAATCAACGACCATCTTGACATGCTAGCTACATACTAGCCGCACAATATCTAAGAGGGTGAGAAACCTTAGCCACTTCTCTCCCTCCACATTGTACCGGGAGCTACACACTTTTCTGCTCTCTCCCTCCTCGCATGTCACTTTGCCTCGACACGAGATTACAGCCTCCATCACACATTCCTCTACACCTCTGCTCTTCACGCACTTAGTTGCTGCCCCACCCAACCTATCGTTCTACGCCCTTCCTCTCCCTACATGCGGACCGATCGGACAGGGACAACATCTAGGAGCTCGATATGCCTAAGGCTGATGATGTCCTAGGCTACTCAAACTTCATCCGCTCATGCGTCTCCCATGGCCTCCCCGTCTCTATGGGCCTTACCCAAGAGCCAAAGGTAGCGCCATTCATCCTCCATGCCATACATGTCCGTACAGACGTACACTGCTTCCCTAACGACAACATGATTCGAGTTCCTCATGCCTACGGCCCATAGTGCCAATAGGATGGTGCACTTCTACTCCCCCAGACAATTTGGAGGCAGCCATGGCTTGGTAGTGGTTTGTGTTATATTGATAGCAATGGGATCCAGTAGGCTAATGTGTGAAGTGGAGACTAGCAACATCTCAAGCACCCTAAGGAGTTGTAGAACAGGAGGAGATCTAGATCAACTGCAACGCCTTCGGGCATATGTTCGACAACAAATTTGCATATGAGGCGACAGGCTCTTGACAGTCGATCTATGTGCAGGGGTTAACAATGAGTCTCTCGATGTGGGCTATAATTTTTTTTGTTTTTATTAACGGAGGTGGGTACTGTAGTGCACTTGTGTGTATATACTCTAATTAATAGAGGTGAAGAGAAAGAGCCAAGACACCAATGTGGATTTGAATAACTTTTTTTCGCCTCCCTCAAAAAACCGGTTTTGCAGTACTTTGTTTTTATGATTGTATAAGCTTTTCCAGTCAAAGGTTGGAAAAAAAAACCTTTTGTATCATTATTTGGATTCCAATAGAATCTTCTTCCTTGGTCGAAAATAGATGATTGCTCTACTCCGGAAATATAATGCAGCAAAGCACGCAGCTGATCTCCAGAAGCCAAAAAACCAACAAGCTGGATAGGGTGTCCGTCAGTCACTTCACCTACCTGTACTGTACATGATATGCATATGTGCAAGAAAGCTAACGGCCGGGATTGAGCGCTGAAGCAGGACGACAAGGTTTCATGTGGCCTTTGAAAGCGTGGATCCGGCGAGCTGGCCCGGCCGACCGTGCCAACTGCTCGACCGGGCATGTCTGCCCGGCCGGTGGTGGCGGGCCGCCGGGGTCACGCACGCCCGACACCGCCGTCCTTTCACGGCGATATGCATGATTTTCGCGGCCGCCGGCCGGCCTGCCCGCCCGCCCGATCGACGAGAGGACGACGTGCGCGCCAAAGCTAGCTAGGGCTGCAGGTGTCGTCGTCTGCCAACTGCTGTCGCTGCTTGATCTGCTGCATGACACAAGAAACAAAAGAGTGCCAATAGGGGGATTCACTGAGACATTGTGAATTCCTTTTCTAAAGGGAGATAGACCGTACGTCCCTTTCATTTTCAGTTTTCTTTCTCTGCCCTGCTGTTGATTATATTGATTCAGCTGATAGAAGTCAGTACATAAGTAGGTACCGTGTTTCCAACTAGTACCTAAGCTAAAGCTAATGTTTCAGTCACACAGATATGCATGCGGGAATAATCCATCACTATTCGCCATCGCCATCCAAAATTTTGCAAGGATCACAGCTTAAATACAAATTACGCATAGGACAAAAGATACTCATAGGACATGCATGGATGCTTGGGCTATAGCTTAGTACAGTAGTACTAAGTATAGCTAGCTTAATGAAGGTAGCTAATAGTTCTGCGCGTGCATGCGCTTGAGTGTTACAGTTGACTAGTTTGCATGCATGCTTTTTGTCGCTGCGCTGCTGTTACCTTTATTTAGCAGCGATCATGAGATAGATCTGGACTACTACTCCGATGGCTCCATCCATGGATCTCTTTTGTTTTTCCCAGCGCTCCGATCCAATGCACACGG
Source organism: Chrysopogon serrulatus (assembly GCA_015844335.1). Taxonomy (NCBI): domain Eukaryota; kingdom Viridiplantae; phylum Streptophyta; class Magnoliopsida; order Poales; family Poaceae; genus Chrysopogon; species Chrysopogon serrulatus. Next base: position 59,860 of record JADLZL010007898.1, read on the forward strand.
TGCGCAGTGATCTAGTAATCCAATTAGTTGGTACTCCTACATACAGTATATACGTACGCTAGGTCTCCCCCCACATCCAGGAAGAAGAAACATTCCTTTTGCACCAATCATGGCGGTTAGGTTTGCAAAGCGATCGCGATAACGAAACTTCAGCACTAATCATCGCAATTTTGTCAACACTTGACTTGAATAAGAATTGCAATATCCCTCTCTCACAGCTCCTCCTCCAAAAGGACCCAATAATTAATTAATATATAAAGCGATGATAGATAAACTTTGATGAGTTCGCTGGATTATTATATCGCTACATTCAATTCCCTCTCTTCCTTTGGATGGGATAGTCACGTATATATAAGCTAGCTTTGTTACTCTCGGATAAGTTAAGCTTCATTCAGTTAAGGGCCTATTTGGCATAGAGTGAAGCAACTTTCTTTATCTTCGGCTCAACAAGTAGTTATATCGATAAAGCAGAAGCTGCTCTCTCTATCCCTAAAAGCTACAACTCCTAGAATCAATGTCAGTTAATTTTTTTTTTACTTTGACTAACTTTGTAAAAAAAACATCAATATCTATAAAATAAAATGAGTATCTTATAAAAATACATTGTATGGTAAATCTAATGGTGCTAATTTGATATTCTAGAAAGTCGGTCAAAGTTTAAAAAATTTGACTTAAGACAACTCTAGAAGTTGCAACTCTCTATATTTCTTCCTTGTCTCCTTCCCCATGGCCTCTCTTTGTTCCTAAATCTTATCTTCTTAGTCTCTCTTGCTTCCCGATGCGCCTATGCCCACGAGCCCCGACGATCGTGCCCCCTCTACAATGGTCCTCACACCTGCATGCCCTAGTTCCTGCCCCTGCGCTCCCTCCCCGTGAAGTGGCAAATCTAGTTTCGCAAATGCCGGGACTATATGAGTGTGAGTTTGGGAAGCCACTATTTTCAGCTTTTATCTCCCATCTATCTCATGTGAGAGCAGGTTTTCAAGAGCTTCGATCACCTATGAAGCTATTTGCAAAAGCTCAACTGACACAAAATAGTTTCGTTCAAATAAAACGAAAAGGCTATAGAGAAGCTGGCATTTCTTAGGCTAGAAGACCAGATGCGTGGTTGGTGATTGTGATGTGGAGTGGTGGCTCCCCACCACACACACACCATCTCAGGCTTACGGTCAGGCCGGCCTTCTCTTGGCCGTTTAGACAATGCACTCGTGTGTGACATCTCTCTCTCCACTCCAGCATGCTTTTGCAGCTAGCGTTCACCACTTTTCAAGTCTCTCCCTTTATTAATTTTTCTTCCCGCCTCTCATATATATCCCTCCCTCCTCTCTCCAAATCAATCAAAATAACATAACATTATAGAGTCTGAGTTGATTGCTTTCCGCCCATCGTTAACCACCGTCTCACGCCAATTAATATTCTCTCATCTATCCCTCCAATTATTCAGAGTCCTAAACCCACAACAATACTCACCTGTCGCTATGATCCTGCACTTTGTTACATATGCGTGCCTGCTTTTAGGATCGATAAGATCATGCATGTCTTGTTTGGCTTCCTCGATCATCTCGCGCTTCAATATTAATAATTTGTCGTATGAAAAGTGTATGCGTTAAAGTTTCACTCGAGTAGTGCTAGATAGAGTGGGACTGACTCTATGTATGTATATATGTATTTATACAAATATATAATGAATTGAATCATCTAATATAATATATAGATGCTAAGGCCTCATTCGGTTAGCTCATTTCAGGTCCAGAAATCATTCTAACTGGATCAACCTTAATACAAATTAACTTACCATTTCAGCTGGGATTCTTTCCGGGAAATGGTTTTTGGGTAACTAAAAAAGGCCGTATATATGTACACATTACGAGATTTTTCTCAATGTGCCTAAGTTTCCAGGTCAATTGTTCTCTGTACATAAAACTCAATGAGCTGACTTGTTAGCCTTTTTTGTCCATAAAAGAAAAGAAATACTCCCTCCACCCCAAATTATAAGGCATTGCAAGAATTTTGGAGAGTCAAAGTTTTTCAAATTTGACCAAGTTTATATAATAAAAGAATAACACTTATAACACCAACTAAGTATCATTAGATTCTTTACTAGTTATATTTTTATCGTATACCTATTTGACGTCATAAATCTTTATGGTTTGTTCTATAATTTTAGTCAAATTTTAAAAAAGTTTGATTCTCCAAGATTAGGATGGAGGGAGCTGAGTATACACTACTACGTATGTACTTCTCCACATGGCATCATGCTGCTTTTATATAAGTAAATACTCTACATGCATGTATACGTGTGGTAACGATGAAGATCAACGTAAACACACTGCAAATTAAACTCGATCTATACCCGGCCAGAGGATAGAAATGTAACAACTTTAGTTAGGTATACGAAAGACATTCCATAACCAAAAGGAATGTTGTAAGAAGGAGAACGATCTCAATCTACAGTTTGCTTTCATATTAGTTAATAATAAATATATAAAAAGAATGTCGAGGCCTTTCTTGCTCAACACAGCCTTTTCTCCTGCTTATTCTAATTAATTTCCTTAATATATAAGAAGCCCCCGTGCCCAACACAATCCTACTTTTATTGTGGTATGGAACAAAGAACATCAGTATAATATTGTGCCACGTCACCACAAGGGCCCTCCATTAGCAAACTTTTTGCTAAACGAGAGATAATGCTGCGTGCATGGCATCACGTTCCTAACTAAATTCCATCTATGTACGGCACGCCATTGTGATCAAAATAAAATATTTTCTTAATGTCTTCCATCACTAATTGGGCAGGGAGTCAATTCAAGGTGTCCAACTTAATGGAATATGGCCTCTCTAACAACGCTATATGGTATCGACAGGTAGAAACCATCATGGCCACAATCTACTACTAGCTACTACAGCTGACTTCCTTCAACAACGGTGTTATTGAGTTAATCGGCATGTCGTGCTCGTGCACTGGTTAGACACCTAAGTAAGTAATAACCAAGTCAACCCCCACTAAGCAACCAATCTTCATAGCATACCACTATCACAGATAGTTGGGCTTGCTCAACTATATATCTTTTAATTTATATTAGATGAGTTCTGTGCGGATCAGATTAAAAAAATTTGGAGTTAAGAGACATAGCATACCACTACCACACATAAAGCTCATCACAAACATTTTGAAAACCCTCATCAAGCTAGTTTCACCCTTCGTCATTCATGGGTGAGAGTTATCCACCACCGGTTTCAAACCGACCCATTATCATAACCAGCTTGTATTACCAATTGACAACCACTATTACACAAATGACCTTTTGGCAATGGAGACATTTTTTAGTAGAGAAGGATCAATCAAAATATGCCTCTACAAATGGTTCCTGAGCCACCCGCCTCTAGAAATCCATTTTTAGAGGCAACATGAATTTAGAGGTGACTAGATTAACAACCGCCTCTAGAGGTGAACCATCTCTAAAAATAGGTGCACCATAATAAAATTTATATTTCTTTCAAACAAAGTCAGACAAAGACAAACTTTATATCAAAGTTATATATCTAGAAGCGGTCTACAAATTTATAGTTGATAACCTTTTCATTTGAAGTCATTTAAATCCCACTAGTTCTAATTGCAGTTCTTGCATTTAATTTTTAAATTCAATTTCTTTGAATGTTTCAAATGTCCTCAGATTGAGAAATGACCAAAGAAAAACTTAAAGATCTCAAAAAGGTCCAAAAACATTGCAGTTGATATTTTTTTATTTGGGAAAATCTATGATCCCAAGATTCAGTTTGAACTCCTCACATATTGACACTTGATTTTTAAAAACGACCTTAGATAGAGAAATGACAAAAAACTAAAGTTATAGATCTCGAAAAGCTATATGATTTTATAGTTATAATTTTTTTTTGTTTGCAATCACCTATCCAATGAAAATTTTATTTGCATTTCTCACATTTATATATATGAAAATTTTATTTTTGTTTCTTTTAAACAACCTCAGATGAAGAAATGACCAGAATCAAAGTCGTAGTAACTGTATCGACAACTTTCCAGCTGAAAACCCTACTTTTTGCTATTTTTTACTCTGATTTCTAGAAAATGAGCAGACTCTACAAATTGATTTGTAGGAGATGATAACGATTTTTGAAATTTAAAAAAAACAGTTGAGTCCTAGAGGTGGTTCATCAAGAACCGTCGATAAAACTGCAGGTTCTATGATGAACCGGTGTGGTAGTTCAGCCGTGGTGCTAATTGGTTTCTTTTAGATCTAGCTTTGGTTATGCATACCTGTAAACACTGGTTTTCCCAGTGGGTGTGTGTGTGGCGTGTGTTTGTATCAAGACTTTGGCTTTATATAAAAGCAGGGTTTTCCTCCGTAAAAAAAAAATGATGAACCGGTGTCGATATATCATCACCTTATTTTTAGTGAACCGTTGGTTAAAATACTGTTGCTGAATCTTTTCTATAGTCCTGTACAACACCTTGTTGTTAGATAAACAGTGACAAACAAATTAAATAAAGCTGAACTACAAACACGAGGGGTTGTTCTATTAAGTATCTGTATAGTTAGGTTAAGGATCAGAGAAGGCGTGTACTAGCCTGTTAGCGTGTTTAGCTGTTATGGTTTGTCTTTATGCCTTTTTTATATTCTATACGGCTTTATTAGTTTACCATGAGTTTTCTTTGTACTAATCCCTCAAGTTGTAAGTATGGGTTCATTTAGTTTTGCTCTATAAACTTTTAGAACATGACTGAAAATATCTTTTAAAAATATATATTGGCATTAATAATAAGGTACCGATCTAGTTAGCTAGTAATGTCAGTCTTATTGAGGTTCAAAAAAGTTCAACTTAAGTAGACCGAGATTGTTTTATATTTAAGATGTGGGATCGGAGGAAGTAGATGACTAGAAAGTCCATCATATCTCCAGATTTGCGCAAAACATATACTCCTATATGTGCTAGCCAGCTAGCTAGCTGTCTAGATAATTATAGTACAATTGCAGATGCATTATTATCTCCTATAATAATAGGATTAGACCTATCAATGGAATTGGACCTATCAATGGAATTGGAATTGGTTCTCTACAGTTGAGTCTCTCTTTTCTTAAAGAAACTTTGGCTATGCATGGATTGCATCAGTCACTTCTTGGGAAGAATTACATTCGAGTTTTCAATCCCAACAAGTCATCCTTTCACATCAATCACCCCTTAAAAAGAAAAGAGAAAAAAAATGCAAGAATGCCTCCTCTCTGTGATGATGTTTAATTGCCAAGACAATATACTCCCTCTATATATGAAAAAAATATTGTTTTAGACAAGATTTGAGTTAAATATTGAGAACATAAATTATAAATAACTTTTAAGTTGGTGAGTTTGGAAATATAAAAACCATATGAATAGCTTTGTCTTGAAAAATATTGAAAATAAAAGTATAAATATATCATTTTGTGATGAGTATTTTATAAAAATATAAAGTCAAAGTTATATTTTTGAGACCGTGTCACTGTCCGAAACGACATTTTTTTACTATATAGAGGGAGTATATATCGATTCTTCTCTGAAGTATAGGATGCATCCTACCCTACCCGTGGTGTCTTCCAAACTCTAGCTAAGAAGAAACCGACAGATAAAAAATAAGGAATAAATAAAAACCCGGCCGATCCTCACCTCTGTTGAGTTAACTGTTAAGCTAAGGGGCCTAATTAATTAATGATGATGTTGATGCGCATTATAAAAAAAAAAAATACTGTATAACAAATAATATATAGAACGATGAATGCAGTATTAGGCCCTTCTGTTTTCAGGTCGCTGAAAGAGACGCGGCGGAGACATTCGCTTCGCCGTGGGCAGCGACACTTCAATTCAGTGCGCGCCCGGCCGCAGGGTGCAGTGCTATTGATGACGTTGTTGTTGTGATATATGCGTGCCTCTGAAGACTGGAACGACGACTAGGACGACGACGACGCGGCCACTGAGCCACTCCAAATTCATCTATTAGACTGACTCCAATAACGTTCCCCAAACGCAAAATAGGTAGCGTAAAGTGTTTTTGCGTATCAAAAACTGCCTCCAACGGAAGACCGAAACACCGGACGCATTTTGCCTCCCACGCGCGCGGAGACGCAAAGATGCGTCGTCTACGTGGGGCGACGCAAAACTCTGGCCCCAGAGTGGTGGGCCCGCGGTGACGAACGGCCCTCGCCGGGCGCGGCCAGCTCGGGCGAGGCGAGCCCGCTGGGGCGGGAGCCGCCGGTGCTTCCAAGGTCGGAGAAGAGGGAGAGAGGGAGACGCGTTGGTGGTGGGGGAGTCGGGCCTGCGGATGACGACGGCGTAGGCGCTCAGGGCGACGACGGGCGGCGCGGGAGGAGGCGCGGCTGCGGCGACGAGCAGCCCGCGACGACGACACGATGTCCGCTTCGTCTCCTCCGGGTCAAGCTCCCTTCCGCGCCTTCCCGCCCCGTCCTCCTCCTCGCCGTCCGGATCCGGACGGGGCTCTGCCTCGGCGGCGGCGGCGCAGGCGGGCAGACGGCGGGCGCCAAGGGGTTGTCCGCCGGCGGGACGCAGGAGACGCGGCGCGACGGAGATGCCGTAGGCGAAGCAGGGCGCCGGGCGACGGCGGGGTCGCCGGGGGAGCGGCGGCGCCGGGCGAGGAGGAGGAGAGGAGGACGGGATTTGGGGCTCCCTTTTTGCGTTGCCTGTTGGAGAGGCTTGGTTTTGGGTGCGTGCCTCTCTCCTCGTGCGCGACCCAAACATGAGAATAGCTATCGTGTTTGCGTCTCGGCTGTTGGAGTCAGTCTTATATTTGCCCGTTGTACTGTACGTGCTCTCAGGACGTGGACATATGTATATGTGGGCTTTCCGCTACAAAGACATGGTGCATTAGCAGAAGACCTATTAATAAAGTTAGATTTCAAAATGTGATAACTTTCAAACAAAATTTGCTGAATCTAAATGATTTCAAAATAAAAGTTAATTACTATATATAAAGTTGTAAATCTCTTCTATGTATACAACCAGGGCCATCGATTAGCATGTGCAAGATGGGCACATGTTCAGGGCCTTCAAATTTGAAGGGCCTCCAAATTTTATAATAAGTATTAACTAATAGTAGCTAATTTTTTAAATAGAAAATAAAATATAGCATATCTTGCAAGTTGTGATTCCTGGTTTGTTAGGCCATATTCATTTGTCTGCTTGGCAACTTAGCTTCTCTGATCTGCTCATTTTTCTTCTTGCTATTTTGATTTCTCGTGCCACATATACTGTTATGCTAGCTGTTAAGGTGTTAGTTTATTACTTGAGTACTATTTTTTACTCTTTTAGCATTAAAATTGACTTACTCTTAGTAGTGTAAGACACATGTAGTTTGGAAGCTTTATAATTAAGTAAAAGTATACTTTGATTTTCTTAAATTTTAAGGCCCCATCATGTATTTTGTTCAGGGGCCTCCAAATAACGGCCCTGATACAACTTTGATATAAAGTTTGTCTGCGTCTAACTTTGTTTGAAAATGTTATGAACTTTTTATTGTGCTACACCTTTTTTTTTTAGATATGGCTCTAGATCTAGCCAAAATTAAATTACATTACACAAATCAAGCTTTTTTCGTTTGTAAGTCTCTTCTATCGTTTGAAAATTAAATTACACAAGATCAAGCTTTTATCTTTGCTACAACCAATCGACATGAACCATCCATAAATTTAGGTAGGAACAACTTTACGAAGAAGAAATGTTTAAGGTAGAATTTGGTTAATGTTTCTCTTTTTTTCATGATTAAAACTGGACTACCATTGGATGTAAGAAGAATCATGGATACCAATAGCATGGTTCGGGTTGATGCAGGTGACGCGCACATTAGCATACTTTGGCATTGCGAAAGGGAAAGAGATTCTTTAGTGTCTAAGCTTTTGATATCAAAAGGACCCAAAATAATTAGGTCATAATTGCTACCTTTTGCTATGATAGTTAAACTTTTTTGGGGGATGAATCATAGCTTTTCCCTCAAAACCCAATCGCACAGGTACGAGACCTGGCCCTGACAATGCAACGACCCCTTTGATTTACCCTGCCACCTCATCTGGCACGAAATCCAATAGTTTAAAGGAAAAAACTAACGAAGTAACCCCCACCCAAACTGACCCACCTCATTTGTCAAAACTCCTCAAACCAATGCAACTATGGCCTCAATCATTTGCAGATTATATGTTTATATGATGTAACTAAACTCAAATGCATGACTAATAATAAATAGCAAATTTCAATATCCTTGCTTGTCTTTTTTTTTTTGTTCATGCCATCTGTGTAGTGGAAAATATTTTTATTGGGTCTTGTTTGGATGCTCTTGTATCTACTTTAACCCATGTGTATTGGAGTTAATTGGGATGGAAAATAGTTTAAGTTCCACCCCAATCCACTCCAACGCACGTGGATTGAGGTGAATACGAGTATATCCAATCAAGTCCTTATGGTTTACTACTTAAATATGCCATACCATTTAAAAAGAATACATTATGTAGGGAGGGAGAGATAATAGTTTCATTGTTGATTTTACTTGAGCGAACGTTTGTTTTTCCCATGATAGAACATATGGTCAATTATCCTCTTCTATTTGATAATATCCTTGTTTTTCTTTGTATTTAACCTAGCTATATACATTTTCATTTTTTGTTACATTTTGCATAAACAATCATCTAAATTACAGCATTGATATCTTGAATCTGTACCATGTGCAACCAATTTTGGCATTAACTAAATTATGTGGTCTTCTCTTTCCTTTACTTATTTTGTTTTTAAGTAATGATAGAGATGGATAATAAAAAGCATCCATAGGGATATGCTCCGACTGGATAATAATTTATAAAATAGATATGGTAGTCTTTGTAGGTTGAACTGTTCTTATAATGGATACTAATTTATAAATAGCTATGGGGTTGTGTAGACTAATTATTCTCATAATAATGGTAGTAGTGGGTAGTTTACAACTAGCTATATGGTTATTTTAGACTAGTTTTTTCATAATAAGGGTGATGAGTAATATTATTTTTTTTCTTTCTCCTATTAATATTGTCATTTTTAGAACTCCAGAAAAAATTTGAAGGGCTTCTTGTTGTTGGCCAAATACTAACACAATATATGAAAGATGGGAAACATGTTTTGTAGACTTAGAGTTGCTCGGCCATTTAGTTTTCTTGTGTTCAGAGCTACCTTATCTGGGTTGAAATCCCCTGACTTGTACTCATATTTTTTCTAGAATGATGATATTTTTTTAGTTATAGGTGACGTACCCGTCAACGTGAGAAATATGTAGTGACTTCATCAATTTTAAGATTTGTTGAGGTAGTTTCTTAGATTATCTCCAATAGAGCAACCCAAATGCAAAATGCATAGCACACAGTGTATTTGCGTGTGTGAAACACGCTCCAACAAAAGAGCTAAACCAGAGACGCATTTTGCATCTTGGCTGATCTGAAATGCAAATAAGCGTCTTCGAGAGAGAAGACGCAAACATGTGGCGGACGTAGTGGTGGGCCTGGACGGGGCACGGATCGCTCGGTGAGATGGGTCCCGGGCGGAGCGCAACGGGCGCTGAGTGGCTTGGCGTGGTTGTTGGGCAGAGACACGGCGGTGGCGGCGCAGCGCCAGGGGCAGGGAAGAGTGGGCGGTGGCGTCCCTCATGATGGGGGAGCGAGGTGCGGCAAGGCGGTCCGCAGTGGACCGCAGCCCGCGCAGCCCGGCAGGAACGCGGCGGGTGCTGCCACTGCTGGATCCGAACTCGTTCTCGCCCGCACCACCGGATCCGGCTTCTCCTCAATCGTGGCCGCCGGATCCAGCTCCTCTCGCCCGCAGCTGCCGGATCCGGGGGGAGCCCGGGGGAGAGAGAGAGGGGCAACGCCGGTAGGGAGAGGGAAGAGCGGAGCTGGTAGGAGAGGGAGGCAGGCGGTTTTTGGGTCAGCTCATCCTCTTCGCTGTTGGAGAAAGACGTTTTTGGCTCGGTGACCCATTCACTGTGGAGGACCCAGATCGTGGAATGAGGCGCGTATTTAGGTAGCAGCTGTTGGTGATAGTTTTAGAGGTGACAAAAGGAGCGGAGTTGTGTGTGTGATATGTTTTGGAAAAGAAAATATATTGACGGTGCTTATTCGTGCCACCACGCACGATCGACCAACGATTGCCAACTATACAATCTAGAATTAGTATCCTGTTTTTACACGAAAAAGAAGAAGAAAAACTCAAGCTGCGTAGTGAGTTGTGCGATATAAACTTAAACTACTACAAAACTAGAAGATTCTCCGCGCGTTGCCACGGCAATCACGAAAAATTTAGAATTGAATTAAGTGAAAATAGCATGGATAACTTGTAGTAATAAGTTAAAAGTTAGTGAGATGACATACCTAATTAGTGGGAAATGATGTGGACAATTAGTGGAATATGGCGTGGATTGCTTGCATGTCTAGATAGAACTTATAGTGGGGATTAACTTTATAAGAGATATAGATTCCTGTAACACAACGACTCCAGTTAATCGATGAGTGGTAGTATACGTGCAGAGGCGCAAAGCAATGCTAAAATTGTCTTAAAATAAAAGCTTTTCAAGTTGCTGGTAGCCTCAAATGGGCAGTAGTTTACAAACTTGTAAAAGACACGTAGGCCCTAGCGTTCCTTTCTTTCTCAAGCAGGACAAAATCAGACAATTTAAAAAGAGGATAGCACTTGAAAGAATAATTGACTCCAAAGCAGGAAGAGGGTGCATCACGACAATCTCTTTTCTCCCTTTCTTGTTTGTGAAGAAGCGAAAACAAACAACCAACAATATATAGGAAAAGACGTTGATGGAACCCTTTTGTCTCCAAAACCGACAATTCAAGCAAGCGTCTGGCTCTACCCATACACTGTTGTTGTCTTGACTTGAGTCCCAGTCCAGGCTGACCGTGCAGCCGTGAGTCCCAGTCCAGGCTGACCGTGCAGCCGTCTCTGCTTGAATTATTAATTATCATTAGAGCTCTCGCTGCGTCCATGGCAACAAGGAATTAATAACAGGAGCAGAACTAAGAGCTCGATCTCTCCTTGTGCCTTGTGGTCTGTGAGGGTGATGATAATTTAGAGGAATGGGGTTAGGTTTTCTGGACACCCAAGCTAGCCAGTAACATAGCAACACCACACAAGCTAGTAACATACTAACCAACACGGGAGCAACACATGCCGAGCGCACTGCGCAGAATGGACCGACGACCAGAGGCAAGTGGCAAGCCAGACAGAGGATCCGGTTGTTTTGCAGGTTTTTTTTGTGCAGCGCAGCGCATGCCAGACCACCAGACGGTGAACGATATAATATTATCTCACCCATTCTGAATTGCTGGAAACAATGAACATACTCTGTTCACTGGAAATGCCACACCAAAGCATCCAATCCGTTCCAGTGTACTGAAAACACGACACCTGTTGCAGATGTCATCCTTCTCCAGATGTCAGAGCACACTCAAATCTTTGGCTAGAACAATGCGTCGCCTATTCATCAGGAGGCTAAAAAAATGACTAGCAGTAGCAGTAGAACATGGACCTCTTCAGCTAATCCTTCATCACTGGAAGTTGCTTCGGACCACCACCAGGAGCAGGAGCAGCTGCAATGCCGGAGCTTGACGCTGATGCTGTGTCAGAGCCTTGGGCGAGGTAGACGCGGGCACGCCGTGTGAGCTTTTGGGCGTAGTATGCAGGAGGAACTGCCATTACAAACAATCAGCGAAGCATCACGCAGACATTTTCTTCCCTGCACCGTGCAAAATTGTGCTGATGACGTTATATTTCTATTGCTGATACAGATATGCTTCTGCACTGGTGCTTCTAGAACTGTGCATGGATGATTTGTCAAGTTTTATAAAGTACACAGCTAGAGTCTGTATGTTATTTCACTGGATACCATGCTTAAGCAGGAAAAATATGAGGAAAGTTCGTTATCATCAGAGAAAACAGAGAAGAATGACATACCAATTGACAGCAAGTGAGTGCCGCTTGCATAACTGACAGCAGCCAAAGAAGCAAGAGCATGCTTACTTGTAGCACACGTTATTTGTGAGAGCCTGCAGTTCGTCTCCTTTGAAGTTGTTTTCATCTCGCAACACAAGGTACCGCACAGGACGCCTCGGCCCCTGCATTGCCATAATCAATAAATCTTTGTTCTTTAGGATATAAATTGGCAAGAAGACAGTTTAAGTTATCTGAGATCTTGTGGACATCTTACTTTCATATCAGCATGGCTGCAAAGAAAGAAATCAAATTCTGCTGGGTGACAGATCTCGCTATCAACCACTGCGCCTAAATTTTTTTTAGAAACATGTGAACATGGCTAATGAAACAGGATACCATAAGCTGACTGCTGCGAATAAGCTTGTGGTTCTAAGTTTCTAACCAGGCTCAAAAATTTTCTTCGTAGCAGAATGGAACTTATACTTGTTGTCCATGGGAAACATCCTTAGGCTATGCTTCTTCTGCACCACAATGAAGGTGATTTGAGGCTTCTCATTATCATACAGTGCTTTCCAAGCCTGAAGAAACAAGTATTATTAACAAATGTTCTAATAAAAAATGACAATGGAAAGCACTATTTGCTCTCAAAGCACTTTACCTTTTCTATCGTTGGGATTTCTTTCTCCACAACTCGTTTGAACTGAGCATTACTTATGCCCCTAGCAACCAAATACAAAACAAAATAATATAGAGAGAAAAGCAGTGTACTGTTAATTTTCATGGGATGATGATCAAAAGAGCACATCACAGAACAGCTGAAAGAGAAGAACCTATAGAATATCAGCTGCTGGGGCTTCTTGTTGGACTCCTTTTCAAATGCATGAAGGAGGTCCCTTCAAAAGTTCAATTAAATTAAAATGCAACCAAAATGTGGTGGCATGCATGTTTCAAATAGTTACATAGACTGAAGAACATACTTGACAATGTCTTCAAGGCCACTGATGATCTCTTTGCAGTGACCTTGTGCACGAACAACACCAATATACTTAGATACCTCAGGCCAGTCTTGGGATGCAACGACCTAAACAGAACCTCAAGCAGGCAGCATCTGTTAGTTTAATGAGATGACAATGACCAAGGTACTATCCATTTACCAAACAAAAGTAAACCTTGCACATCTGTTAGTTTAATGAGATGACATTGACCAAGGTACTATCCATTTACCAAACAAAAGTAAACCTTACAGAAGCAATAGAAGGGGCAGAAGAACCATCTACAGCAGAAGGATGAGAAACATGAGCACCAAATATAATCGTTGGCTTGTTGGAAACAACTGGTAAACTCTTCCATACATCATGAAATACTGAGTTCCTTCCCCCAACCTGTCAAGATGGTGAATATACCATATCATGTTGAACAGCAAGTTTGTGAATAATGGATGAAGTGAAGCTAAGGTTTACCTTGGCGTTGATCTTAATAGCCATATTTGTCATTATCTGATTATTTTTCGTGAAGACATTTGACATTCGGCAACATTGTGACACGAGACCGATCTCTGTCTCACAGATCCTTTTAATATTTCCTGTGGATAGAAGTACTATCAGGCATGACATATATGTTCAACTATGTATCTTGTCATAAACACTACACGACCATATAAACGTAAGTCAATGTTCTGATCTCTCAGCTTGCTCTGCGCTTCCTGATAGCATATACGATTATCATTTTCAACTTATCTGGACGTGCAGTGAATATTGGGACCTTCAAATTGGCAAAGTCCTGAAATTAAAGTGAAAAATGGTAGACAAGACAGTTTGGACCTAGAGACTGAAAAAGGATGATGAAAAAGGCATATTACCACTCCAGAAATGTGAGACATTTCAGCCAGCTTAAAGCAAAACTCCTCAATAGCTTTCTTGGATAAATCTTCACAAAATAACACATGGCCAGTTGCTGATTTGGGCACCATTTATTACTTTCTGTAAAATCCAAATAAAATATGCAAACAGTGGTTACAGATTAAGAAGAAATATATAAATTCATGGAAAATTAAAGAAAATTTTTATTGATTCATTACTTCACTAAAGAACATAAGAGAAAGTAAATGGCAGTACTGGAAAAGGTTCTTAAAATGGACCGCCACTGAACCTCAACTTTAAGATTGGTTTAGCAGCTCATGATATACCTTGTCTTTCATATTCCAGTACCCATTCATTGGAAACCACGTTTTCTGAGATCCAGAATCATGATACTTAAGCTACAACAATAACAAAAGGAGAGCACATAAGGCATAAGGCAATCAAAAACTGCATTAGACCTCAAACTACTACATGAGAACTCATGGAAGTAGGAGTAAATTTGGAGGCAACAGAACTCTAGCATCAACTATTGTAAGATTGTCATCAAATTCTATGCCAAATTGATTTCTTTCTTTGCGTTTGCGGTAAACAACCTAAGACAAGTGGAAGTTAGGTTAGAGAAAACTTAAAGATAGTTTTTATCAGTTTACAGCTGACACAATATTACACAGTGAGATCATGAGCCTGACGACTGGATTGCTCCGGTTCAAGCTGGATGGTGGCTGATTTACTTAGAGTAGAAACCTGATTACCATCTAGCTTTTTCTGGTAACATTGCCTGGGAACTATCTTGCAAACCTGAAATTCAAATTGACATTCAGAAATAGGCAAATAGTAGCAAAATATATGGAAAGGCAAGGATATAGAAGCATAAGACATAATGTTGAAGTTAAGAAGTTCATAATTACCAACCTCTATATGAAGATAAATTGGTTTCTGCTCACTGCCAACATCAATGCATGTGAGAGATTTGTATTCCAGTTCCAGGTTGTACCTTTCTCTGAAGTGATCAACGACAGTCATTGTAGCTCCACTCAGTGATTCAAAACTGATATTTTAAGTTACGTTAAAAAAACTGATATTTTAAGGATCCAAGGAACATTTTATTAGCATTGCTGATTGCAGATTTGACGGCGCCATATAATTCAGAAATAGAGAGACTGAGTTGAACATAAATGCAAAACAGAGCAATCCTACCTCAAATCATTAGTAGGCTTCACTGACAAGTGACAAGCTAGCAATTCTGTACCTATGGTGTTTATTACCTTTGTGTATGACTTCAATCTTCACACTCCTGAGGGCCTTCAAGAGATGAAATTCAGAAAACAACATCATACAACTGAAGTTCTTTTGCACATTGCATTTATATCAAGGCAGGAGAAAGTGTGGATACCTTATCATACTCAGGTTCAGTCAAGTTCCTATCCACGACATCTATCTTTAGGATCTTCTGAACGAAGTCAATCAGCAGCTTCCTTAAAAAAAAGTCAATCAGCAGCAGGGATTGAACGAAGACTAATGAGGACACGTCTACAATGGAAAGATTACAGCGCGTTACAAATTTAGCAAAGACTCAAGCTCTGAACTGCAATATTACTAGTAGCCATGTAGAAGTGCAACCCAAAGTTTTTCTAGCAATCACATGAAACAACAATGTCTAAATGATCTTGAATAGATATGATTTCCACCGACCATATAAATGAATTTACACAAGTACATATTTTATCCACATTTCCACTATCTGGATAGTTCTGCCATCCAAAACATCCTATGCCATATACTGTATACATAACTGAAAAGGAAAACAGAAAACCCGCATTTAGAATTGAATATCTGACCTGCAATCAGAGACAAGCTATCCTGTGTTGACCTGATGCTCTGATAGAGCCCCTTCCATGCCTCAACACCCAGTGTATGATCCTTGGTGCTAATCCGGACGCGCCTGTCCACAGCCCAAACGAAGAACATTTAACATCCCAAATCATAAACACAGTGCTATACTCAGAGACGGCGAATGTTTCATCAATTACTCTGTGTCGTCACACAGCACGGTCTCAAGGACATGCAGCGCCTGTGCGGGGATGTCAGTTGGGTAGCCCGCCAACAGCATCCTCAGCTGCAACAGGCTGATCGCTGTGGCATGATTGATCACCACCTTGTACTTCCTGTCCGCCCTGCACAATTCGTCGAGCATTTGTATCGCATATTCGCATCCGCAGCGGCCAACAAGGGAGAAGCAGAGTTTACATACCTTTTGTGGCCGCTTGCAGAGAGGGTGACCTCGAACTCCTTGGTGTAGAACGGCAGCACGCCCGCGGTGAAGAGCGAGTCACGGCCGTCGTACGTGGGCAAGCGGCCGCCGAGCTCCGTGTGCTGGTTCTCGGACACCAACTTCGTCATGACTTCCCTGTACGCGCCCTTGGGCGTCGGCTCCGGTGAAATGGTCACCTTCAACGAAACGAAGCACCACAAACACGGGAACTCACGGCAATGGCGCTAGGTCAGATCAGATCAAAGCCAACGACGAAGAGTGGACGAGAGAGAGTGGGCACTTACGTTTTACTGGTGCAGGGACTTCAGGCTCTCGTCAACGAGGCGGCCGAGGAAGCGGTTGACCCTGACGACGCACGGCGTCCCCGCGGCACCGTGCCCTGGGCGCGGCGGAAACACGGGCTTGGCGCGGCGGACGTGGATGCCGAGCACCTCGAACTCCTTCTACAGCAGCGCGGCGGTTCTTCCGCCGCGAGGGGTGAGTCGCTTGGCGCTGATCGGCGGGCTGGCTCTGGCCGACGCGCGTCCGCGAGTGGTCGTCGTAGTCGTGCCCGTTGCGGTTCCCCGCCTCAGCGCCGCTCGGTTTCGCCTCGTCTCGCCCGCTGCCGCTGGAGCCCCGCGCCTGATCGACCCGCGGGTTGGCCTGGCGGCGACCGCGGCGCCCTCTGCCACGGTGATGCCTCGCCATGGGCGCAACTGCCCACGGGACTGCAGGAGTTTGTTACACTCCTGTTAAAAAAATGCAATTATGGAAAACGTGTCGGTCAAATTATTTTAATTTTAATCAAGTTTATAGTAAAAAATATTAGCAGTTATTTTGAAATAAATTTATTATGCAAATATATTTCATATCCAATCTAATAATATTTATGTTGTCTTATAAGTTTAAGTATTTTTTATATAATAATTTTAATCAAAATTGATAATGTTTGAGTTCTCAGAATGTGAGAATTGCATGTTTTCTAGAATGGAGGAAGTACTAGTAACAACTAGTACTACTACTTAGAATAGAAGAAAAAGAATGAGGAGGAAGCAATCAGTTCAGCACGGCGTGCAACCCTAGTTTATATGGCAGTGTTTGGTTTTCTGTTTTAGTTGAAGTCTGGCTAGGATTGGAGCCTGACTAAGTTAAAGTCTGTCCCAACAAGCTAACATGGATTTATTTGGTTTGCTGCTATCTCTAGGCTGGTTTTTCATAAGAGTTTGTTTGGTTGCTTGCTTTGACTTATATAAAATCACCGCATCCTCAACCTAGTAAGGTTACCTCCTTTGAAGCATTTCATCGAGCATATGGTGAGCAACGCCGCTGTTCTTTGCACCCTCCTCGATGACCACCTCCACTGCATCCTCTCCAGGTGGTGAGCAAGTGAAGGAGCTCGAGCCATCCTTTGTAGGTGGTGAGTAGGTGGACGAGATTTGCATCCTTCGAGACAGCCACCTCCGCCACACCTGTCACCACCCTTGCAAGCACGACCGACGAGCCGGCTATGGAGGTGTGGCAGCACAGCATCCTCGCGAGCACTGCAGCAGCAACCCCCCACCTTAGCACCACGCGAGCTTGACCTGCGCGTCAGCCCCGCCTTGCTGCCGTACAAGCCCACCGCCAAGCGCCACATCGTGAGCTCCCTGTCGAGCGCCACACCGTGCACCAGCTCACGAGCTCACCATCGACGTCGCGCGGGTGTGCCCCCTCGCGAGCTCACCGTCGAGCGCCGCGTGAACCTCCACGTTGGTGGCCGGATCTCGCCATTGAGCTCGTGGTGGCCAGAGCTCGATGTCATCATCCGACCCTCTCAACCAGCAAGGAGGACGAGCACCGACGGAGAGAAGCACTGGTGGCCGAACTCGCGGGGAGGAAGAGCACCGGTGGGGTGGTCGAACTCGCAAGGAGGGGCACCGACAAGGAGAAACACCGGAGGCGTCGCGCCGTTACCACCGAGCGGTGAGGCGAACTCAGCGCAGAGCTGGCTCGGACCTGGCTCCGGAAAACGCCAACCCCTACGTTTTCCTAGAGCCAGACTAAGAACCCTTAGATGGCTTGCTGGAGCCTGGCTAGGAGGCTTGTTCCGCCAACCAAACAGTCTAAAGCTGGCTATAGGAAGTCTAGTTAAAAGTTAGCCAGGGAACCAAACAGGCCCTATAGAGCTAGCGTCTGAGAACCCATGAGCCACGGTAACTTAAAACGTAATGTAATTTCTGTTTTTCACT
Organism: Chrysopogon serrulatus; assembly: GCA_015844335.1. NCBI lineage: Eukaryota > Viridiplantae > Streptophyta > Magnoliopsida > Poales > Poaceae > Chrysopogon > Chrysopogon serrulatus. Next base: position 78,150 of record JADLZL010007898.1, read on the forward strand.
GTAGTACTTTATTTTGAAACTACTTGATGCCTCTGATCCCCGCCCCCGGTACTAGTGAAAATAGACACGTTAGCAAAAATTAACTTCTTCCAACAAAGAGAAGACGGGCAACTACTCGTCCACGTGACACCACATGAGAGCTTCTTCGCTTCAGCTTATGAGTTGTTTAACAGTATTTTTTTTCACAGAAAATTAGTTATTTCGACTTATCAATCGACTTATAATAACACTCATATATAACAGTCATTTCAACGGTGTTTTTCTCATATAAATAAAATCATAGCAGATTTGACTTAAGCCCCTGGTCCTTTGGTATTGCACCATGTGATGGACTTTCGTTATTTTTTATGTACTTGCTACTTAGAAAACCTCTGATATGAAAGGCCAAAGCAACCAAAATTGCTAAACATACCTAAGAAACACCTTCTATATCATACTAGCAAATTTACGTGGTTCACCGTTTAAAAAGAATCAGATGGAGTGGCTAACTGCCTGTTTCGTAACTTGGACCAGGTGGCTCATATGGCCCAGCCTGTCCAAGTGTCCAGGACTTCTGTTTGGTTTTCTCTACAGAAACATGGCCCAACTAAGCTATAGAAATCAACTTGGGCCATGTTTATTTCTCACTTAGTTGGATCTAGTTTTCCACAGATTATGATTTTTTACTTGTAGCGACAGTTCAAGAGCCAACTACCATAACTGTCAGATCATGTTTGTTTACCTCATTTGGGCTTTTGGGCCTTTTTTTTTTTTGCGATCACTTTGGGCTTTTGGGCCGATGGCTCCTCCATAGAGCTTGCCCTTTCCCACCAAAACAACATTAAAAAAAAAAAAAAACCACCAAAACATCATATGGAAGAATGTAAATTTAACTGACCACGATGGTAACTTAGTTTCGTAACAAAGTACACAAACAGTACTAAATCAAATCTAACCGTTGCAACTACAAGATGAACTGTTCATCGACTTGATAACACAGAAACAAGGAGGGAAAGGAGATGAGCAATGAGACAAAGAAGACAAAATGTATTTTGGTGCATTTTGCTTAGGACAAAGCTAAAATGGTCTATAATTTTGAATATAGGGATCAATATACATATAGATAAAACAAATCAGCCATATGTATTTTTATCTATTGCAGCATCACCAAAGGAGAACTTGTGTCTAAAGCCGAACACACCTAGATACCGATATGGGTTTTTTTTTTTCTACGTCAATATTGGAAACGATCTATAGTGGCCTATAAGCAAACTCACGGGACATGATAGAATGCGTTAATGCGCCATCAATAGTTTTCTCGTGCCATCTTTTGTGCTGCATGTATCCACAAATGTAATATATACATATTTATTTTGATTATCCTAGCTATCAAAACCTTAAGAGTGCGGTTTCAAAGGATGTCTATGCATTTAATACCAGTATAGGCCCATGTCCTTTACACTGTTAGCCGGTTCCATATAAAATCTGCTCCCATAGTCCCATGTATAAAACCCGCTCCTATCTTTTTCTCTCGCTCCTATCTTTTTCTCTCTTTTGCCCACTTTCATGCATGAAGGGAGGGAAGAAGTGCTGCTGCCAAGTACCGTGAGATCCATCTAAAGGCACACCCCATGTCTATACACTGTGAACACTTCAACAATGATGTTACATTATCGTGGGATCCATCTAAAGACACATCCTGTGTCCATATATTGCTGGTGCCCTAATGGGATTGCAAGCAAAACCAGTATGTGCTTGCTGAATACACTGGTGTCATTCTGAAAAACTGGATATAGTAATAATGAACTTGGGCAAAGATTTCGATTGTTTATATAAAATAAAATGCAAACCACGAACTAACACAAAAGCAGTCACTGCAATTACAGCAGTATTTTAAGGAACAGAGAACAGAAAATGCAGCCAAGTGCAGATATTATTATCCAAGTCTCCTTCAGACCACCGAGGGGCTTGAGACTTCAGTAGGGAGCCTTGTTCAGAGGGAAGTTTTCAGTGGTCAAGACTAGCAGTAGAACATGAGCCTTTTCAGTTCACCCTTGACCTCCGGAAGTGGCTTCGGGCCAGCAGCAGCAGCAGCAGATGAACCAAAAGAGCCGACGCTTGTCGCTGCATCGGAGCCTTGGTTGACGTAGAAGCGGGCACGGGACGCTAGCTTGTGGGCGTAGTATGCAGGAGGAGCTGTCAATTCAAAAGCGGGGTTAATTTCAAAGCTCTTTCCCATTCTCCATTCATAAATGGATTTATGTTATGGACATTGAACAGAACTATGCAGTTTTATGAAATTAAAAAATACATAGCAATGTTTTCAACTGGAAAATACATAACTAAAGTCCTCAATAATACGAGAGGACATACCGATTGACACAGAGCGAGTGCAGTTTGAATACCTGGAAGAAAAAAAATTACAAGGCAGACCTGTCAGACAAATGAATTGAGCAAAAAACAAGACGGCAGGGAAGGGCATGCTTACATGTAGCATAAGTTATATGTGAGAGACTGCAGAGCATCTGCAGTAAACTTGTTGTCATCTCGCAGCACATGGTAATGTGTAGGACGGCTTGTTCCCTGCAATTTCACAAGCAGCTAATCTTCAGATACATTTGAAAAACAAATGTATAAATTAGTTGCAACATACTCTTTCAAAAAAAAAAATTTAGATGCAACATGCTACACACATACCTTGATACCAGCATGGCTGCACAGGAAGAAATCAAATTCTGTTGGGTGGCAGATATTCTTATCAACTACAGTGCCTGCAAATTCCAGAAACATTTGAGCAAAATCATTGTAAAACTCACACTAGAAAATAGCAGCAAACACGCCTGCATTCCTAACCAGGTAGAATATTTCCATTCCTGTCCGCCCATTGGCGATCATTTGGGAAAAGCCTTGTGTGATGCCTCTTCTGCACCACCATAAAGGTGATCTTTGGCTTCTCATTGTAGAGAGCTTTCCATGCCTGAAGGAATGGTAGGTATTAAGTTTGAATGTTGTTACCAAGGGAAAACTTGGCATGCCATTCTCTCAAAATGTATTTACCTTCTCTATCTCTGGGATTTCTTGTTCCAGCACTTGTTTGAATTGGCCCTCACTTACGCCATCCCTAACAGTGAAAGAGGGGGTGGGTTTGACAATTACCATGGCATATCAGTCTGGAAAGTATCTGGAAGGTACTATGTTACTAACCTGTAGAAGATCAGCTGCTTGGGTCTCTGTTTAGACCGTTCCTCAAATGCAAGTAGGAGTTCCCTGCAAAATTGAGTGTAAAGTCTCAATGGGGTGTCATTTAAATTTCAGAGATCGCGATGATCGTACTTCACAATGTCTTCCAGGCCATCGATGAGCTCTTTACGGTGACCTTGTGCACTGGCAATGCCATTATAGTTAGCTACCTTGGGCCAGTCTTGGGAGGCAACAACCTACATGAACCAGGCAGAAAGTGTTATTGTAATGAGATGAGACTATACTATTCTATTGTAAACAGAAATGAGCTTACAGAAGCAATGGAAGGGGCAGTATCATCTAGAGCAGCAGGGTGAGTGACATCAGCACCAAATATAATTGTTGGTTCATTCGAAACAACCGGTAAGCTTTCTTTGGGATTAGCAAATTCTAAGTTCCTTCCTCCAAACTGCAGAGAGAGTGAATATTAGTACCATGTTGCTCACCGATTTTTTTGAAGAAATCTGTTGAGATTACCTTGGCATTGATCTTAATAGCAACATTAGCAAAGTATGGAGGACCTGCACTTTTAACATTATTATCCAGGCAACACTGCGACATGATACCAATCTCTGTATCACAGACCCTTTTGAAATTACCTGTAGTTCAGAGTAGTCAGGCATGACTTATTTGTGTTAATCAGGCAATAAACAAAAGTTTGCTGTGAAAATAGTACCATATAAGCTGCCGTTTTTCTCTGGCAGTATAGCAAGCAAAAGATCAATCTTTTGCCCTCTTAGCTTGTTCCGAGCATCATCATATAGCCTACTAAGACCAGTTTCAACTTGTTCAGGACGAATAGGGTATATCGGAAGTCTCAAGTTATCCATGTCCTGAAACCAGAGTGAAATGGTAAACTGGGTGTCATGCAAGAATGCTCTTTGACGATAAGGCAATCAAAGGCATAACGTAATAATGTATATGTATATTACCACTCCAGTAGTGCGAGACCATTTAACCAGATCAGAGCAGAATTTACCAACAATATCTAAGCGCAAATCATGACAAAAGTTAACGCAGACCCAGTTGCGCACCCTTGCACCATCTACTACTTGCTGCACATAACAAAATAGAATGTGTAGACAATGAAAAAAAAATTAGTAACATATATTTACCATCACAAATTCCATTATTCCAGTGCAAAGAAATATAGGACCTCTTGAGTGAACATGTGGCTAGGCTATTGGGGTATAATGATAGAAAAGACAAATAGTATAGAGAGAACAAAACTCAAGCAATTAGTCAAGCTTCGCCAATAAATCATGGTATTTAGCACTGAAAGGATTTATTGTACATAATACTATGTTGATCGCACATTGAATTCAATAAGTTTTTCAAAACGCTATCTACTGTTCTGCAATGTTAATGGTTGTTCAAATGCTCATGATGTACCTTATGTTTCATGTTCCATTGCCCATCCTTTGGGCAACACAAACTTTCAGATCCAGTGCCACGGTACTTCAGCTACAGAAATAAAAATAGAACATGGTTATAATAAAAAAGTGTATCACATTTGCAAAAACAAAACAAAACTGTATGACACATGGAAGAAGGATTACAGTGGGAGTTGGCAGAACTCTAGCCTGAACTGAAGTAGGACGATAGTCAACCTCCATGCCAAATTCACTTGCACGATCAGTACTATTGTAGTCATTTTGCTCAACAACCTAGGCAAAAGGGATTTAGAGAACTTTTAAGTTTGTTTACCCACAGTTTAAATCAGATAAAACAGAAAAATGCAGAAATAGCAAGAACCTGACGAATGCTGCCCTCGCGGACAGATGGGGGCTGGCAGGTCAATTCCATCAATTTAGGAACCTGTAGGGGATCCAACTTCTTCCGGTATTGCTGTCCAGCTACTATCTTGCAAACCTGAAACCAAATGGACATTAAGAAACAAGAGCAGACAATATAGAAGGGAAAAGAGTGCTGAAGCATAGGCCACATAGTTCAAGTTCAAAGTTAGCAACCTCCATAGGGAGGTAGTTCGGCCTCTGATCACTGCCAACTTGGAGGCATGGGAGAAAATCATAGTGCATTTCCAGCTGGTATGCCTCTCTGAAGTAATCTGCAACAGACTTCTGAACTCCAGCAGACGATTCAAAGCTGTTGATTTTTAGAGAAAAAGTATCAAAATATTTAACAGTGAGAAGTTGATCCCTGCATTTCTGAACTAGGGAGACTAGGATGTTGTCTTCAACATAGAGGAAAAGGAGTGAGGTCATACAACTGTAAAGAAGGAGGACTGGTTGTCAGGCTGGCAATCCGGTACTTCCGGCGTGCATCTCCTCGGTGTGTGACTTCAATCCTCACACCCTTGAGGGCTTTCTTGAGCTGCAAATTCAGAAGAGCCACATCCATCTCAAGTGCGATAATGCACAATGCCCCTTTGCGGCTTAGAAATGAAAAAAAAAAAAAAAAACCTACCTTGACAAGCTCCATGGGAGTAATACTTCTAAAGATCTTCTTATCTTTGTCTAGAATCGCCTTCACAAAGTCAATCAGTGGCAAGGGGTCGAATGAAAGCTGTTGAAGAAATGTCTGCAATGGAAATATGCAGATGTCAGACATCTTAAAACATAAAAAAATGAACTAGAATATGAAAGGCTCCTTTCAGTTGAAACACAAAAGTACAGATATTCCGTTTTATCTCACTATATGTCAATCAGCCATATGAAATCAAATTGCACAGTGCAGATCATTTTCTACCATATAAGCATCCCAGACTTGTTTCTCTCGAGATATCACAAAAAACTTAGACAGATCATAGGAATTCAGAAGTATAAGTGAAATCTTACCTATGATCACAGACAGGCCTTTTTGTGTTGGCCTGATGCTCTGATAGAAACCCTTCCATCCCTCCACACCCAGGCCAAGATCCTTAGGTCCCCCTATGAGAGGTGAGAAGAAGGACCGGCCAACTGCAACGTACCTGTGCATTGTCAAAACAACAAAATGGAAATGTTATCTCAAATCGAGAACACTGAGAGGTATAATAATCCCAAACAAAGTACTTACTCCATGGAGTTGCGTTCGTTGAGCACAATGTCACGCAGCACAATGTCGAGCACCTGCAGCGCCTGTGCAGGGATGTCCGCCGGGTAGCCTGCCATGAGCATGAACAGCTGGTGCAGGCTGACCGCCGTGGCATAATTGATCACCACCTTGTACCTCCTTTCCACCCTGCCAGGCAAGATGACCTCGAATTCCTTGGTTTTGAAGGGCAGCTCACCGGCGGTGAACAGTGACTTCTGGCCGTCGTATGCTGGTAGGCGGCCACCAAGCTCGGTCTGTCTGTTCTCGGAAACCAGCTTCGACATGACTTGCCTGTATATGCCCTTTAGTGTCGTTTGTGGTGAGATGGTCACCTGCAGAATTCCAGAAACACACAGCAATGGTGGGCAACGGTGAGTCGGTGATCAAATGAACGCCATGATTGATAACGCGGAGCGGCGAGCGGTCTTACGTCATAGTGGTGCAGGCCCTTGTCCACGAGGCCGACGAAGAAGTGGTTGGCCTTGACTTGGCACGGCGTCCCCACGGCGCCGAACCCAGGGCGCGCTGGGAACATGGGCTCGTCGCGGGAAATGTCCATCGTCTTAAACTTGTCCCTCAGCGCGGCGGCAGCGGCCGCATATTTCTCCGCGAGCGGCGGACCGGCTTGGCGCAGATCAGGGTGCGGGGCTTGCTGCCCGCCATGCCCGCGCTCGCGGCCGTAGTCGCTGCCTTCCTGGTAGCCGCGACCACCTCTGCCCCCGCCACGACCTTCGTTGTAGGCGCCGTCACCACCTCGGCCGCCGCCCTGGTAGCCTCCGCCACGTCCTTCATAGTAGCCGCCGCCACCTCGGCCGCCGCCACGTCCTTCCTGGTAGCCGCCGCCACCTCGGTCCCCACCACGTCCTTCATAGTAACCGCCGCCACCTCGGCCCCGCCACGGGCTTCCTGGTATCCTCCGCCGCCGACGCCTCGGCCCCCGCCCCCGCGGCCCCCTTCCTGGTATCCGCCGCCGCCGTGGCCGTCGAAGCCACGACCACCGCCCCTGCCGCCACCACGTCCGCCGCCGCGGCCACCGCTGTCGTCGCCGTAGTACTGGCCGCCTCGGCCGCCACCAACACCGCCGCCGTAGCCCCTGCCGCCCTGGCCCTGAGAAACGTTAGGGTTCGCCTGACCCCGACCGCCGCCGCCGCCGACCCGACCTCCTCCGCGATGATGGCTCGCCATGGCAACTTCTCACGAGTCCGTCACGCCCCTGGAAAAGAACAAGCGCCCATGATCAGATACTAGTACACCACAGTCGCACGGCAAAGAAAGGAAAGGGAACGGAGACGGAAATAAAAATGGAAGGTGCCGGCGGCGAGATCGAAAAGAAATCGCATTTCCCCGTTTGACGTTAAAATCCAAGAGATTGTGAAAGAAGACGACTTCCATAAATGATTAAATTCCTATTTAATTCCGGGAAGAAAGAAATGCGACAGCTTAAAAGATTGAAGAGCACTGTTCGTCATCGAAAACCCCACGACTAACGGAACCAACGAAGAGCATGCCGTAGACCAGAAACCCTCGTTCTCTTCGCAGAGGAAACCTTTTTAAAAATGTAGTACGCCTACGCCGTACATACGAAAATCCATGGAAATTCTAGATCAGAAGCATCAAACCCACATACACATAGTTAGGGATCAAGAACACCCCTCCACTGATTCAAAGAAACCGTGTTTCCAAAAGAGTGTAACGGAACAACGCGAAAAGAACAAGAAACTGAAGTACAGTACATCGAGAAGAAATGATCGTGCAAGACAAAGAGAAAGAGCCAAGAAACAACCGAGCGAGTCCCTTTCGAGTCGTCCTTCCACCGGACGAGGGGGAGACGAGAAGTCACCGTAGTCGCTGGACGGCTGGACCCCCGTTGCCCAGCAGATCCCCAAACCAAACCGCGTCGCTCGAAAAGAATTCGCCGCGCGTTCGAACGAGGAAAAAAACTGAAAGCTCCGAACAAATCCAAGAGAGAAACGAACATCGCAGATCTCTGGAGAACAAAACAGAAAAGGTGCAGGTGCGCGAGACGATGGAGGAACCTTTGCGTTCAGGGACGGCCGCCGGCCTGCCGGCGGGGAGATGCGAAATGGCCGCGGCGCGGCACGGCACGGCAGGGGAGAGGGAACGGCCGTCTGGCTTCCTCTCTGTCGCGGGTACTGTAGTGCCTGCCGCTCTTGTGCTGGAAGGAAGCCTGCACTGCAGGGGGGCCAATATATAGGCGGGGAGGCCGGGAGGGAGCGAGTCGTCAGCAACTCATCAGGTGGGTCCCCACCAGGTCTTTACGGCGAAGGCGGGGGGCTGTGGTCCCCTCCCTCACATGACCCGTCAAGCACGACGCCACGTCGCCACGACCCGTTTTGACTGCTCCATCTCTGTGGACGACCAGTCTATCGAATGGCTCCGTAGTTCGAGTAGTTTTCGCTTGCATAATAATAAAATCATAGAGATAATTGTTATATTTTTAATTTTGGTAGCATATCATGACAGGGGATTCGCTTTAGCTATGCTCTATTCGAGATAACCGCCCTCCAACGGGCAAAAGATTTTTTAGCTAGAGCCGACTCCAATAGATGGCCAAACAACCTCTAAAATTTTCTGACTCCCTCCTTCTATTTTTCTTGCTAGCTAGAGCCGGCGAGACGTGTCTGATCCCAATTAGATATGACCTATGTTGTTGTCCTCCTCCACTACTGCCCCCCCCTTCCCCTCCACCCCACCCACCTCTCAAGCGTTTGTGTGCAGCAACTATTTGGTTTGATGTCTGGCAGGCATTTGATGTACCAGATAAGTGATTATAGCTGCAAGTGCCAGATACGTGGTCAGACAACCAAAATTGGCAGTCTGCGATTCTTGCCTGGTAGGCAAAGTTGTTTGGATCGGCCAACCAAACAATTCTGTGACCTTTCTCATGCATGTGACAAAGTTCTCGCCTATGGCCTAGCTAGCGGTTGACTGGAGCCTCATTGCCTAGCCATATCAATCAATAACCATTTCTGCTCGAATGGGCCTCTACAGTTGGCTACAGCTGCTCGCCCCTGCTGGCCAACTTGCTGGAAATCCCTTTATGTCTGGGCTGCTACTGGGGATATGGTGGGCTTGTGGCTAGGTGTAGGTAGCGTGATAACATGTGACATTATGTGACATGATGGTGTAGCCTTTTGATCGAATCACCTTAGCAAAATTGATTAAAACATGAATGACAACATGTTTTCAAATAAAAATCGTATAAAAAAGGCATCATGTCTAGTGTGTATAATGTTGTGCAACGTGGCACGTTGTTTCTTTGGTTGGACATGTTGAATTACCATCTTCTAGTCTGGTGCCCTTTGGCTTTCTATGGATATATGTTCTCATAGGAGGAGTTGTGTGATATATACAACTATCCATAGGGCCTGGTCACTTGGAGATACTGTGGCTTGCACATTCTCCTTAATGAGCATCCATATACAAGCCAAGGTCAGCCGACCCACACCAATCCAAAGCCGCTGAAAGCTCTAGTTTGGTTTTGATAATTGATGAAACCTATGTGTACTAATTCTTGTCATGAGTGATTTACAAGATAGATTGATACACACCAAGTGATGGAGCTAGATGATGGATGGCGATGATCAAGTGCTCCACATTTAGAAAAGAAGAGAAAAATAAAATGGGCTCAAGGCAAAGGTATATTTAATAGGAGCTATTTTGTTTTGCCGGTCAAAAAGCATAATAGAGTGCATGATCGGATTTAGGATAGATAACCGTACTATAAAAAGGGGAAATCTTTAATTGCAATGGTTACCTAGTGCCACTAAGTGTGAATCTCTTTTGCATATGCATTGCGCTTAGTGACGTGGTGAGTTTATTGGCACTCAAAAATATCCTTTCGGTAAAAGGTCTCAAAAGATAGAATGGTCTTCACCATTGCGTTCCTCTCGTCAAGATGGTCAAAAATCATATATGGGCGCCTTATTTGGAGACCGGATGAAGGAGTTATGGCCTTGGGAAGATGCCTCGAAGTTACATCGGAAGTTCCGGTCCGAAACCAGAACTTCCGGTGACTCTCTTTAAGCCGCGTTGTCATCTCAGTATTTGGTTCGGTCTTCAACCAGGAAGTTCGTTGGACCGGAAGTTCGGTCGGGGGAGATAGGAAGTTCGGTAGGGCCGTTTTCAAAGTGCGCCCGTGGCTTCGTTTTGTTCGGGTGTTGGCCAGGAAGTTCGGGAATGACAGGAAGTTCGGGCTGCTGACCCGGAAGTTCGATCAACCCGTAAGCGGCTAGTTTTCTGCGTAGCGGCTAGATTCGAGTGGTCGAGAACTTCCGGTGGTGACCACCGGAACTTCGGTGGCGTTCGAACTGAGTATTTCATCTCTCCCCTCTCCCAACGATTGGAGTACACCACTCAAAATCAAAAGGAGAAAGAACAAGAAGAAGAACAAGCTCTCTCCTCTCTCCCAACTCTCTCACTCCCTAGCATTGGTGCTTCATTCTAAGTGAGAGATCGAGCTCTAGTGTGAGATTTGAGAGCTTCAAGAGCATCCTCTCCCTCTCCTCTCCTTCTCCTAGCTCGTGGCTACTTTGAGAGGATTGAGGGAAACCCTAGTGTGTGCTTTTGAGCTTGCATTCTTGGTGGCACTAGGTAATTGTTGTGATTGTGGATTTCTTATTACTCTTGGTGATTGCCGTCACCTAGGCGGTTGGTGCTTGGTTGATTGGTGAGGGATTTGGTGATTGTGTCCGCCCCCAATCAAGGATTTGTAAGGGGTTCTCGTGCCTTCCCGTGGAGATTACAAAAGACAACTTTAGTGGATTGCGGCGTGTCATTGAGCTACCTCACTTGTGGGTAGGTTCTTTGCGGTGCCCGTGGTGGGCGAGGTTTGTGCAACACCTCTTAGCCGCCGAACCACCAAGTGTTGGTCGACACAACGGGGAGTAGCTTGCCGGCAAGCAAGTGAACCTCGGGAGAAAAAATTATTGTGTCATCTTGTCTCCCAGTAATTGATTGGATTTCATTGATATATATATTGTGATTTCTCTTTTGGTGATTGGCTTATCATCTCTACAAACCGGCGGTATAAAAATCATCTCTCTACCTTGTATTTATTCATTCTTACATGTGTATTAGTAGTTGCAGACTAGTTGAGTAGAAGTAGCTCTTGTAGTCTATTTTTAGCTAAGCTTCTTGCTCACTAGTGGTAAAAGTAGTGACATAGCCATTGTGTGACATAGAGATCATAATTTACTAGAATTGATATTAGGTGGCTTGCCTAACAATTAGAGCTAGAGCAAACCGCATTTTCGCCTTTTGTCTTACTAACAAATTTGCCCCTTCATTATTGAGGCCCCGAATTATAGCTTTGAGGGCTGCAACCTCTTCTTCAAGCTTTTTTCTTTGTGGCGCTTGATTTTGCGGATTAACTTGAGATTAACCCCAACCTTCTTTTCTCGTCATCTATGAGCTTGTCCCTCGGCTTGTTAGATGTTTCCATCTCCTTGACAAGGTTGAAGAGGCCTTCAAGCTTCGTTGCTGAGTGCGTAGGGTTGGTCTTTGGCTGCTTAGGAACTTTCTCGGTGCTAAATGCTAATGTAGCTCTCTTCCTCTTAGGCTTGGGCTTAGGTGCGATGGGCTTGGTGTAACATACTTCATTAGGGTTTGCACGAATTTCTTGAACAGAAGGGCGGCGGCGTTGGTGTATTTAAGCGCATATCGGCTTGCCCTTCTTGTCGGTCTCGGCGCCACAAGTCGCTCATTAGCTCTAGGTGCAAGGCGTGGGTACCCTTGGGGGATAGCAACCTTTCCTTTAGCACCCTCCTTCAAGCGGCGACCTTGTAGGTGGTGGAGGAAGAGCAATTGGATCTTGCACGTAGTAGACTTGCTCATGGCGCTTTGGGGATCGTTTGCAACTTGCTTCGAGGCGGCATGACAAATGTAGAGGCTTCTGGCCGCGCTGAGGACCCAGGGCCTTCGAATCATCGCAGGGGATCTCAATGGGTCTTGGCAAGTAGGAGACGATCGCCTTGTTCGCCATTGCTAATAGATGCGGATTGGAGAGCTCTTTTGGAAGAGAGGTGGTGGTTATGGAATACAATTGGGGAGGTCTAGATGCGTATTTATATGGGTTTTTAGGAGACGGGGATGAGGACAAAACCTAGGTTCTCACGGGATCCGCATTTAAAGAATAGCCGATTAATGTGGATAACGTGAATATACGTAGGAAGAGTGTAGAAGGACGGGGGACGAGAGTCGGGCCGAGCGCCGACCCCGCCCCATAAAGGCGCCGACCGCCCCACCAGGGCCACCTCGGGTGCCCTTCCGCCCAAGGTGCTTCGGACTCTTATGTTTCAATTAGATGTGTTTTCGGATAAAATTAAATGCAGGAATAAAATAGAACTTAATAAGTTGGTAATTGGATGAATTCGATTTCATCCACTACTCCCGAATCAAATGGCTCTAAATAAAGTTTAATTTCGGTGTCCATTTACCTTGAATAACGATACCTTCGTTTGATTGTAGAGTTATTGCTCCATGTGGTGATGAATTTACAGCGGTGAAAGATCCTTCCCATTTGCTCCTTAATTTTCCCGGCGAATAATTTGAACACGGAATTAAAAAGTAATACCTTATCTCCTCGGTGCAAACTCCTTCTTCTTGATCCTCTTATCATGCCATTTCTTCGTCCGTTCTTTGTAGATCTCGAATTGTGATAAGCCTTCTCTCTCCATTCTTCTAATTCCGATAATTGCATCTTCCTTTTCTCTCCAGCAGCCTTCTAGGTCCATGTTCCATCTTTTGATACTTGGTGAGCTTTATGTTCTAATTCAACTGGTAAGTGGCAAGTCTTGCCATATACCAATTGATATGGTGACATACCCAAAGGTGTTTTATAAGGCGGCCCGGTATGCCCATAGTGCATCGTAATCGATCCTTCCATAAAGTTCCCATTTCATTTCCTTTTTTTACGGAGAATATTCTTGATTTGTTTATTGGATGGCTCGCCCACTTGTGCGAGGATGATATGGAGCAGCGGCGTTGTGTCGTATTCCATGAGCTTGTAGGTATAAGTGAAACTTCTTATCGGTGAAATGTGTTCCTCCATCACTTATAACCATTCTAGGTGTTCCAAACCTTGGAAATATAACCTCTTCAAACATCTTCTTTGAGTGTTTTGAGTTAGCATTCTTGCATGGCATAGCTTCTACCCACTTGGATACATAGTCAATCGCCACCAAAATGTACTCATAATTCTTTGACTTCACAAAGGGTCCCATATAATCAATTCCCCAAATATCAAAGAGCTCTATCGGGGAAGATTGTTGGTGAGTGGCATAGCATCTCTTGCATTGATATTTTTGTGTCTCGACACGCTCCACATCTTCGGATGAAGTCTTTGGTGTCTTCATACATGGTTGGCCAAAAAAGAACCCACCACTCTACATTTTTGCATGAGTGCGGAATGCCCCATAATGACCTCCATATGGTGATGAGTGACATTTTTGAATGATCTGCATGCCTTCCTCTTTGGTACACATCTTCTCGAGTAATCCATTAGCCCATACCCAAAAGAGGTATGGCGGATCCCATATGTGGAGGCGACTTTCATAAATGAGTTTTCTTATTCTCTCTTGGTGGTACGTAACTTTTGCAACCATAAAGTTGACAATATTCGGCGTACCAAGGATCCGTCTTGGTCACTTTAAAATAGCATGTCATCTTTTAATGAGTCATTAATAGGTAGTTCCTAGGGTTCTTTAAAAATACATCCTAGACAAATGATCACTCTGTGGTTTTCTATTCCTTTCCTATCTTTTATTTCCAAATCAAATTTTTGCGAAAAAAGGATCCATCTTATTAATCGTGGTTTAGCATCTTTCTTAGTGAGCAAATATTTAAGAGCAAGCATGATGGGAATAAATAATTATTTTAGCTCCAACTAAGTAAGACATAAATTTATCAATAGCAAAGACAACGACCTTAAAAAGTTCTTTTTTCGGTGGTCGCATAATTTAATTGTGCTTCGTCATTGTCTTGCTAGCATAGGCAATTACATGATCGCGTTTTTATCTTTGTTTGTTCTAAAGGCTCCTACAAAAGATAATCACTAGCATCACACATAATTTTAAAAGGTAAAGACCAATCGAGGGGGTTGAATGATTGGTGCTCATGTAAGTGCTTTCTTAAGAATATTAAATGATTCTAAGCATTTTTCATCAAACTCAAAAGGTACATCCTTAGCTAATAATCTGGTCATTGGTCTAGCAATTTATGAAAAATTTGTTATAAATCTACGATAAAAACCACAATGACCAAGAAAACTTGAACTCCTTTTTACATTAAAGGGAGGAGGTAGTTGTTCAATTACTTTAATTTTAGCTTTATCTACCTCTATACCCCTTTCTGACACTAGGTGTCCTAACACTATTCCTTCTCTAACCATAAAATGATATTTTTCCCAGTTGAGGACTAAGTGTTTTTCTTCACATCTCTACAAAACCTTATCTAAATTCTCCAGCCAATCATCAAAAGTTTTTCCATAAACTAAAAAATCATCCATAAAAACTTCCATGATTTCTTCTATCATATCGTAAAAAATATAGACATCATGCATCTTTGAAAAGAAGCGGGTGCATTACATAATCCAAAAGACATTCTTCTATAAGCATAAATTCCATAGGGACATGTAAAGGTGGTTTTGCTCGATCATCGGGGTGGATAGGGATTTGGTGATATCCTGAATAACCATCAAGGAAAAGGAGAAGAAAGAATGATTTGCTAAACGCTCTAACATCTCATCAATGAAAGGTAGAGGAAAATGGTCTTTCTTTGTTGCTTTGTTGAGTTTTCTATAATCTATGCACATTCGCCATCCAGTGATGCAGTTCTTTTGGGTATTAATTTTGGACATTTTGGACAATTCATTCTCTTTTTTAGGTACAACTTGCACAGGACTTACCCACTCGCTATGCGGCCGCAGGGGTATATAATCCTTGCATGTAAAAGCTTTAGAACTTCTTTCTTTACTACATCTCGCATCGTATTTTGGGGTCTCCGCCGAGGCTCTCTTGAAGGTGTAATTTCTGGATTGTTGGTATGCGATGGGTGCAAAGAATAGGGCTAATCCCTTTTAGGTCTTGGAGTGAATATCCAAAAGCAGACTCTATGTTTTTCTAAAACAGTTATTAATTTATAAGTCTCTTTATCATAAAGTTTATCACTTATAATCACAGGATATTCTTGATCATTATTTAGAAAAATATATTTAAGACCGGATGGTAATAGTTTAAGCTTAATAGGAGACTTAGGTGGCTCTAGTAGTTCATCAAGAGGTTCGAGGATCAATAAGATCCTCCTCCTCTTCATCTATGAAGAACTCGAGTATCATCTTCTAAAGCGGGGTAAATAAAATTTTCAAATTCAATAGTCTTAACCTCATCTATTGGATCTAATTTGGGAAGGGGCTCTACGCTTTAAATTTTCTTGCATGAGTTATAGGTATCGAAAAAATTAAATCCTTTCCCGAATTGAACATTTAATTTACCATTACGACCTTCTTGAAGAAGTTTTATTATGGGTGCTCAATCATTACATCAAAATCCCACACATCAAAGATATAGAAATTTAGCAAGATGCGGAAATCATTAATAACAATAGGAAGTGCACTCAAAACTCCTAAACTAGAAATAATGTGTCCCTGAATAATTTTTAAATAATTTATTTGTAGAAATTAATGGTATGTCTTTTTAAGAATTTTCTAGCAAATGTATATGACATAATGTTGACTCCTACGACTGGGTTATATAAAGCTTTCAAAAGGGTATGAATCTACTTGCAACTTTATACTAACAGAGGGTGAATTAAGACGAATTACTTCGAGGGGATTTTCGATTCTATCAACCAATCATCACCCAAAAATAAAAATTAATTTTCTTGTTATTTCTCTAAGAAAATTTTAAATCATCGGGATGTGAAAAACTAGAGTTGAAATCTCCATTCTTTGGGGTTCAATAATTTTATGATAAAGTGTTGTGTTCCCAAAATCATTAAAGAAGTCATCCTCTATTTCAAACATCCACTCGTAATTTAGAATTATCTCATTAGCTAGTTCAGGTTTTAATTCAACTATAGATTGAGATGAATCGGGTAAAAGTTTATTTTTCAGCTAAGCGAGAATATTCTTCTAGCAACTCTTCTTTTTTCTTCGGGAGATCATTTAAAATATTAGTAAGAATAGTTTTAGCATGTTCAACAAGAATATGCATAAATGCTCCACCCGAGGCCAAATTAAGATATTCCTTATTTCTATCATCAAGGCCTAAAAAGAAATGTTGTAAAAAAAGCATAGGTTCCGGTAAAGCAAGATTAGGTCCAAATTTACAAAACCATCAAAACGATCCCAAGCCTTGCCCTAGTGATTCATTATCTAATTGTTTGAATCCTATGATTTCAAATCGAAGTTTAGCGACCTTTTCTCTTTGGGAAGAATTTAAGACAAAAAGTATTTTCGTAATATTTCTCAATCTCCTTGACTACTCCCCGACATAGCGATTATACCATTTCTTAGCTCTTCTGTTAATGAAAAACGAAAAGAGTTTCCATCTTAAAGTTTTATCGGCCATGCCTTTAATGCTCGAGACATGAACATGTACGCTCAAAATCGTTAAGTGGGAATAGGGGTTTTCGCTAGAATTACCGAGGAAAAGATATGTTCCTAAACTAATTTAATTAATCTCGGGCGTAGCTCATAGCCAGATGATGTGATAGGTTTAGAAGATTCTATTAATTTGGAGATGCGATCTCGATGGTGCTCCGTATTGATATAAAAGTTGAGATTCGTTTTCCATAATATATATATTTTTTTTATTTTTGTTTTTAATATAAAAGGATAACTATAGACTAAGATAGGCTAAATCAAAATCAACAAATCGTTCCCCGGCAATGGCGCCAGAAATGCTTGTTGGTATAAATTAAGCGCACCCTAAATAATGATTATAATCGATTATCATAAGCGCACGGATATATCTTGATCGGCACTTCACCAAGATCAACCGGTTTTTAATATCGAACCCAAAGGAACAGTAGGTGAATTATGACCCAGCCTAATACTCTTAATCTAAGGGGTACAAACAATCTAGAAAACTATTGAGAATGAGGAAATAGCTAATGTACTCTAGTTCTAACTACCAGGTAAACTTTGTATAATATCATCTTATCGGACCGGTGACTTTGAATAGAGAAGAAACAGAGTAATCTACCTACCAGGACACCTATAAGCCTATCAGTCCTATCAACGGGAAGTGGACTACGAGAGGATTCAACGTAGCTATAAAGTCACCTACGCGAGCTACCACTATCCAGGGTGATCGGGGGGGACATTCACAAGCAATCATAACCCAGACACCACATCTACGCTACAAAAACTACTCTGACCTAGGAGCTACCCAAATCAAAGTACTCAATTTAATATGAGTTGCAAACCAAAGAACGAATATAAACAACTGCTTACTTGAATCAGAATGGTGAATACAAAAGTACCTCGGAGCGGCTTCGGGCGGGGGACCGCAGAATCAGGGGGCGAATACAGCTCCTAAGGATGCTCCGACAGGCTGGGGCTCCTCCGAATCTCTACTCTTCTACTCTATCTCTCTAATATCTATCTTGATTGCTAGCCTAGATCTAGTGGATCTCTATCTAAAGCCCTAACTCTTCATCTCATGATCTGGCCTCCTCCAGGGGGGTATGGCCCTCCTTTTATAGCCCGGTGGGATTAATACGCGTCGTTGGATCAAACCGATGTAGCAAGCGGCCAAGATGACTCCTTAGAGGCGGTGGAGGAAGGTTTCAGAAGGGGATGGCAAACCCTAACCCTAGGGGCCGCCCGGGGGGGGGGCCGGCCGGCCCCACTTGGCGGCCCTGGCCCCCCTGTTTCGGGTGTCTCTCGGGTATTCCCTGAAACCCTCTGCGGTGATGTGCTTGCGTCGCGATCAAGTTTTCGTGGTAAATTAGCACTTAAATCCCTCTTTTAGGCTTTTCTAGAAAATTCCCTGAAAAATGCATAAATCACCAAAACTCGTGGAAATTGTTAGTGGTAACCCTATTCTTATCATATATTCATGTCTCGGAAAGTGGTAATTGCTAATAAATTTTGGGCGATAACAGGTGTCAACACCTTCTTTGTATGGTGTCAACAAAAAAAACATTTTGTATGAAAGTTATAGCTCATAATGAGATTTACAACTTTATAGATCTAAGGTCATTTAAATAGTCAAGAAAACAATATAAACTTTAAGCAACATATTATTTTTTATATTTTATATTGATGTCTCATGAAAATATATTTTTAAATGAAGAAACTCAAAATTATAAAATTATAGATCTTATTATGAGGTACAATTTTGATATAAAAAGTGTCTTTACTTGACACTATGCAAAGGAGATAATTTTCTAAAGTAATAAGTTCTTATAGACAATTATTATAGTGCTGAAATACTATATTATTTTTTAAGCATCATAACATCCTTGAATGAAAAACTCAAAACTACAAAGCTGTAGATCAAATTTTTGGGCTACAATTTTGGTATAAAAAAGTTTATTTATTTATCACCAATGAAAGAAGATATTAATTTTCTAAAGCGACAAGCTCTTGTATGCGATTATTATGGTATTGAAATACTATATTATGTTTTGAGCATCTTAACCTCCTCAAATGAAAAAACTTGCAACTACAAAGTTGATAAAAAATACATGAATTTTCAAAAAGTGACGAGCTCTTATACACATTTATTATGATGTTGAAATAGTATATAACTTTTTGAACATCTTAATGTCCTCAAATGAAAAAAAAACTCGAAACTAGAAGTTATAGATATCTCGAGAGCTCCAACTCATATAAAAATCATCTTCTTCGACATTGTATTGAAGAGTTATGATTTTTTGAAAATTCAGTCTTATCACGTCACTCATGGTGGCATGACTATACTGTCACACAAATGAGAGTGGCATAACTAAGGTTTTCTATATATGTTGGAAACGATCTCCGATGAGTAAGATTTTGTCACGCTAATACATATGGCGTGACAATGTTATTTGGTCATACCAGCCCGATTAGCACAATCAAAAAGAATCAAATCTGCAAATTTTATTTAGATGAGAATATTATTAAAATATTATGTAAAAAATTTAAAAATAATAAAACCCCCAATCATATCGTAGAGAGAATGTTGTTATTGGGCCTGGCCGAGTCAAACACACTCATCATTACAAAAAAGGGGTCCTGAAAATAGGAACACGTCCGCACCAGCGTACTTCGGCGGCCTCAATTTCGGCGGTCGCGTACGTACGGGACGGCCTCGGCCGTTCCTCGCGCCTGCGTGTCGTGCCGCGTAACGAGTAGCAGCTGTGCGGCCTGCAGCACGAGCGGGGGGTATAATTAGTGCGGAGGCGACGTCGCTGCTTTCGTCGTCGCGTGGACCCCGCGCCTCACGCCATCATCGGGCTACCGCGCCGTCCAGCCGGCGCAACCACAACGTGGAGGCCCCTACCGACCACCGGCAATTATCACATGGGTCCCTGGCGTAACTGCAATTTTGTAGTCTTTGAACCAGGGTCAGCATCTTGTACGCTTTCACTTTTTTATATACATGTCTCCGAGTCGAAGTGGTTTGGTTGGAGGCAGTTCACAGATCATTCTGATCACATTTTTTTGTTCTGTCGGAAAGTGATTTTGCTGAATGGATAGGCGTAAGCTGTTGGAGCTTGCCATCCATGGTTCTTAAGAAATACCATTCGTTGGTTTCATGGAGATTGGATAGACAACATTCGAAAGCAGCCAAAAGTGGTGGCAGAGACACGTACATTATTCTATGGAGATGATATTGTATTGTGAGAGTATGGCATCCACTTTATTCTAGCTATATGTGTGCTATAAATTAAATTCCTATCGCTTACAGAAAGCAAATCGGTAATGCTGATGAAACGCGTATATCTTCTTCATATTTAATGTGTTCCACACGTCTGCTGATATATAATTGTTAAAATTTCTAGAGGATATAATTCAAACAAAATGTACAAAATTTAATTATTTTATTTTGTTAATATTGTTGAAGACAGTGGTTTACCTTTCTAAACTAGAAGTAAACACATGTAAAAAGTAAAAACAAAGTTTGGGGCTCTTTTACTTAAAGTACGAAGCTCAGGTTATGTAGAACACTTTCATACCCGTTAGCAAATCTTGAAAATGTGCATTTCATCGACTAGAAATGTATTCCTTATGCAAAATAGTACTACGCCATGTAAATTGTTTGGAAAAAACAAAACAAATTGAAGCTTCAGTTTGAAATGGTCAGAGTTCAGGGACGTCAATGCAAATTTGAAGGAAAAGGTTGAGCGAAAAGGAAAGGAGCCATCAGTTCCACGCTTCTCCCCATCCAGTCAAATCCCCGCGCGCAACGTGCAAGATGTGCTCTGTGTTCTCTCGCTTTCCAATTAGCCAACACGTCTCACAAGAAAACGGACACACACACATACACACCGCGTCGGTCCTCCTCTCCCATATAAAGGCTCGCGAGCATCACCTCTAGGTCTAACTGCCAACCTCCGAGCTCGCTTTCTGTCGTCTCTCCCATCTGGATCTCTCCCTAAGGCCTGCTGATCGATCACAACAAATGGCGGTACACCTCCCAGTTTCTCAGCCTTCTTCGGGCCTATGCGTGAAACCCCAACAGCAGCGGGGCAATGCCTCCACCGCGGCAGCAATGGCGGCGGTGGCCACGCCGCCGTCCACGTTCGCTCCGCAGACGACACGGCTCTCTGCTCCGTCCATCTCGGTGAACATCAGACACACAACGCCGGCAGCACCTGTCGTCGTGACCGAAAGAGTGATGAAGAAGAATGACGAGACGCTGGCGAGCATGTGGCGGGAGATTCAGGGCGCCGGCGACTGGGCCGGTCTGGTGGAGCCGCTGCACCCGCTCCTCCGCGCCGAGATCGTCCGGTATGGCGAACTCGTCGCAGCCACGTACAAGGCGTTCGACCTCGACGCATGCTCCAAGCGGTACCTCAACTGCAAGTATGGCAAGGCACGGATGCTTGAGGCCGTCGGCATGGCCGGCGCCGGGTACGACGTCACGAGGTACATCTATGCTGCACCGGCCATCGCGCTTCCTGGTGCGGCGGGGCCGTGCCCCAGCCGGTGGATCGGGTACGTGGCGGTCGCGTCCGACGAGACAGCGCGCCGGCTCGGGCGTCGCGACATCGTCGTGTCCTTCCGTGGCACGGTCACCGGCTCGGAGTGGGTGGCAAACATGATGAGCTCCCTCGAGCAGGCGAGGTTCGATCCGGCGGACCCACGCCCGGACGTGAAGGTCGAGTCGGGGTTCCTCTCCGTCTACACCTCCGACGACGCCACCTGCAGGTTTACCAGCGGCAGCTGCCGAAACCAGCTCCTCTTTGAGTTGACAAGCCTCATCAACAAATACAAACACGAGGAGATGAGCATCACGCTTGCCGGTCACAGCATGGGCAGCTCCCTCGCCCTCCTCTTGGGGTATGACCTTGCCGAGCTCGGTCTCAACCGTGACGGTTGCGGCAATACCGTGCCGATCGCCGTCTACTCTTTTTTGCGGGCCCAAGGGTTGGCAACACTGGGTTCAAGAATCGGTGCGATGAGCTCGGGGTGAAGGTGCTAAGGATGGTAAATGTCAATGACCCTATCACCAAGTTGCCTGGCATCTTCTTGAACGAGAACTTTTTGGGGGCCAGGTTGGAGCTTCCATGGAGGTGTGCGTGTTACACGCATGTCGGTGTCGAGCTTGCCCTGGACTTCTTCAAAGCGAGAGATCCTGCATGTGTGCATGACATAGAGGCCTATATAGGGTTGCTCAAGTGCCCTAAGATTGCAAAGGTGAAAAGGGACGGAGAGCATCTTTTAAGCAAGGCAGTGAAGTTTGTGCTTCAACACAGTTTTGATACTTGGAGGTGGCAAATGGCAGCAATTCAAGTTGGTGAGTTAGTACAAGCCATGGGGTTGTAGATTGATACAGGGTCTAATTTCATTCCCATTTTTTGGGGGGATATGAAACATAGATGCCCTTGTAAATTCATCCATTTTGTCGGTAAAACAAGGAAGAGAAGAGTAAAAATTAGATGAAATCCTGGATATCGTGCATGAAAGATAACAGAGTGAAGATCAAAACATACTAATGATAGTATAAATATGAGGAACTGCGAATTTTCTAGCCACGTAAAAATGTTTAAGCAGCAAGAACCAAATTCTTATAATGTGATTTTAGTATTCTAATAAGTTCTCTCGTTCCATAAATATAGGTTCAGTGATTTGATAAGTTGAGTGTTATAATGTTTCTACAAAACAAAACATGCTGTCAGATATGCATTTTTTTTTTTCAAATATACATCATTTATTTGTGATTTATTCTTTATTGATGATCGATCCTCCATATGGCTGCTCACTAGGGATAAAAATAGGACAGGTATTTTCCGATATCCATCAGTCCCGGCAGGGTCAAACCGCTATATGGATAGCTCATACCTAAATCTAAACATTTAGTATCCGACCGTATCTGAATCTGAATTCTCAAAACTAGATTTTTTGAGGTTTACATGAAATAGATATCATCAATATCTGAATGATCCGTGTCCAATTTTAAGATCCGATTAAAAAAGTATGGGATAAAATATAGGATACAGTACAAAATGCAGGATCACAGTATCTCTGTATACTATCTGATTTCATCCCCATTGCTCGCAATGTAAACTTAGTTAATTATACATTAGGGAGAGCAATATGTCTTGTTAACTATGACTGCATATAAATCCTTTCAAGAGAATATTGGTAAGTCTAGTTTTCTTTTATCTATTTTGTTGACACTGGATTGAGATCCGAATCATACATCAGAGGGCTAACATTCCCTAGCTTGCCAAAAAACATATCATATGCAGATAGTTAGCTTGAGTATAGTATGGAGATGAATTGAGCAACTTAATCTTATATGTAATATATCCGCAACCTCCTTAGACAGGAAAGAAGTCTCATTGATATGTAATTAATGTCTAGGGAATGTTGATCTATGAATTATGTGCTCAATAATAAAATCAACTACCCCTCTATGTGTCAACCAAAACAATGTGAAGTCCCTCAGATGATGGGAATCAATTTAGCCAATAAAGTCTAGCCCCAACCTCTATACATGGACATGGTTTGATAATTGGATGCATCAACGTAGTAGGAAGAAATTTAACATTACCAAATCAATGGCACTCTAGCCAGATCATTATCCAATCACTTAAGCAACAATTTTTCTCTAGTTCTCCAATCCAATTCATCATTATGCAGAGCAAACTTGAAAGCACCCTGCTGAATATTTTTATCAATTTTAGTGCTTGGATCATGTAGATATACTATAATGACTACTACATAATGTTTTATGCAGACATGCATTTTTTTGATCTATAGAGGCGGGCAAAGCAACTAACTACCATCAAAGGTCTCAGTTAATGCGGATTAATCGATGTGGTTGCTTTGCTAGCCGCTTGAATCTGCCGCCGTGTTCCTTGCTATGGGTGCGGATGGCTGGATTCACCACTAGGGTAGTGGTCGGCCTGGATCCACCCCTAGGGGCAATGATCAGCTTGGATTCATCGCCTAGTGGAGTGGCCAGCCTAGATCTGTTGTTGGGAGCTCGCTTAGAGGAGAGCTATATGGGGATCCATGCGCACCGCCGCACAGGGCCACTACCGCCCGGAGCTCACTTAGAGGGCAGCCGCCTGGAAGGGCGCCACCGAGTGGAGTGCTTTCTGCTAGGACTAGGAACTCACTAAGAGGAGAGAGGGACTAGGAGAGGGGCAGGACCAGGAGAGGGGTGCGGTTGTTTGGAAGGGAGGAGCTAGGGGAGGGGCGCAACTAGGAGACAGGATGGGCTAGGGTTTCTCCTTGTAAACATAGTCATAATCAGAAATTCAGCTAATATGGGCCTCGACAATAGGAATTGGCTTAGGCATATTAATCCCTACCTCTGTAAATCTATTTTTTGGATGTGGTTTATTTTTTTGACCACCTCCATAAATGATTTTGTGAGGTAGTTAATTGAACAACCCCTAAATGAAAATGCCCACCTCCATTAATTGTTGAGCATTTTTGGAGGCAGTTGTATTTTGTAACTGCCTCGGTTAATGTTTAAGCACTGCCTCGCCAAATAATTTATGTAGTAGTGAATAAGAGTTCTCCAATCACACAAATTGGCCATGAGATCAACATGAAAAAATTGGAACAATTTGCACCTCCCTCTGAAAAGTCGCCCTAACTGACCTAGACATCCCAACTGCGATGATGTTTTATTGCATCGGCTATTTTTTATGTGTGAAAATTAGGCCAAGGATGCACAATTTGGTGCTTCTTAAGTCAACATATTGGATTTATAATTCTCATGCGTTGGAATATGTAAAATTTGAAAATCTACAAATTGCTCAATAACAAACAAGGCATTGCCAAAACAAATTTTTAGTGATCCATTAAAACATTGGTAAACACTAGTTACTTGCTTCACATCAGTAAGAAATCACCAAAAGCTTGATCATGTTGCAACTCCATGAATTGCAATATCTCTGGATCCAATAAGAGAGCCTCATATTTGGTGTTACTTGCTTCACATCAGTAAGAAATCACCAAAAGCTTGATCATGTTGCAACTCCATGAATTGCAATATCTCTGGATCCAATAAGAGAGCCTCATATTTGGTTTGATTATTAGTGCGAATGTAGTCTAATAGGCAATACAATGGGGATGAGCTTCCTATTGATTTGGTTGGATGGCAACACACTAATTTGACTTCAAATCACAAAGACTTGAACCATATACACAAGATGAATGTCTGACTGAAGCTACTTTCTTTCAGATGCCTTCTTTTCTACGCCGGCTATTTGCAACAATTTTGGTATTCTGCGAGCCACATGATATAATAGGGTTGTGGAAGAAACATTATGATGCAATGTCGAAGACTACAACCGTGACAATCCATCCTCGGATGCGGTGCAACAGATGGTTTTGATAGATTTTCAAAACATCTTTGCATTCTATGGGGAAGGACATAAGGTCATTTCCTCTTCTAGATATTGATGACACATATGATAGTGCCGGCCATGCATATTCCTCATGAGATATTTGAGGAAGCTAGCATCGAGCAAATTTTGAAGATGTGCTATTATGCAACTCACTCAATGCCGAGCAAAGGTCGCTTATGATGAGATAATGGGCACCGTCTATAGTAGAAAAGGCGGGTTGTTCTTTGCGGATGGACTTGGTGAGACAGAAAGGCCTTTTTTGTATAGGGACCGTCTCACCAAAAAAATGTAGCTTGGACAAACTTCTTTGTGGCTATATGTGGGGGTTTAGCCCCTATACCCCCTCACGGCGGGTCCTTAGTCTCGACTCACAAGGCGGCCAAATTTACGGGACCAAGCCCGATCGGCCTCTTTGGTCTGGGTCGGAGTCCTAGGCGGACAATTAGAGTTACTTGTTATACAAGGAACTAGTCGGTTAGAAAACCAATTGTACTTCTATTAGGACACGATTGTTTTCTAACCGACCACCCGGGATCTTAGGATCGTAACCCAGCCCCCGGACTATATATATAAGGCGGGGACCCCCCTACCTAGACATCCGATCAAAGCTTTTTGGAATAAATGTAAGAGCGGGGACGTAGGGTATTACGCATCAGGCGGACCGAACCTGGGTAAACCGTGTGTGTTTGTTCTTCTGTTCCATCTCGCTTGTGTTCCAAGCGTGCCTCCACATAAATCAACGCCATTGGTATAACCGTGGTAGAGCTATCGCCGATATCTCGTCGACAGTTTGGCGCGCCAGGTAGGGGCTGCGCGTTCGGATTTTAAGGCAAGCAAGATGGTGTCCTTCGCAACAACCATGGAGTTTTAAGCTGGATCTACCTTCACCGTCGGCTCGGTCACCTGGACCGTCACCACAATGGGGAGCACCATGGAGATCCCGGCGAACCAGGCGCCAGCGCCTCGTGCACCACTGCCTTCTCCTCCGGGTTCAGGCCCTAGAGGACCATGACCGGCAACTCGTCCACCGCTGCCTCGCTACCAGAGGAGGTAGATCGATAACTCCGATCTCCTCGAGTCCATCGATCACCTTGGAAGAGGTCTGGAGGAGATTATCGACCAGTTGGAGTCGGTCCGCGACCAGGCCGATGATGACGGCTTCACCATGGTCCAACGACGCCGGCGTCGGGCTCCAACCCACGCCGGTCCCTCGCGCCGCCTAGATCCCAATTTGGCGATGGCCAAGCGTGGCACTTAGGTCCACGCCAATCCTTTCCGTCGTCCAGGCTCTGACCTGGCCGCGACAAGGCGCAACTCTCAGGTTCGTGTCGATCAGTTCCATCGTTCAGATTCCAATCTGGTCACGATTCAACCGCTTCACGGTGTACATACCCGTGCTAGGCGAGCTCGCGGGTCGAGATCCAATCTGATCGGTCCTCACCCCCTACGCGGTGTTCGGGGCCAGCGCCAAAATCAACATGGACGACATGTCCGGGGACCGACCACGGTCCAACCTCGACACGGCCGCCAGGGCCGCGTTCCTCCAAAGCAATCGGTCTACGGAGAGCCCGGCGAGGGGCGGCGATATCGGCGGCCCGACAGCTGGTCGGTCAAACCCGTGGATCAGTCCACGGCACCGCCGAGGCGGGAACCCTTCCCCTTTGGCATGCCAAACGCATCTGCGGCGTATCGACAAGAACAATTTGGAGAGACGACTCCATGCTCACTTAGCGGCCACCGGCTCAAGCGGGTCGAATTCCACCTTGATGGGACGGCTAGGCACACCGTCAACTATGTTCACAGCGAGGAGGCCTCCAGTCATTCCCTTCCCACCATCGAGGAGGAGGCCGGCTCGAGCTCTATCTCGGGTTTGGACGGCGCAGCAGGCTCCTCGATGGCCACTGAGTTCGACGACGACGACTTCACTAAGAAGATGGCGCAGCTCGTGGACATCACCAATTTCCCGAAATATCCGCCAGGTTTCGGAAGAACCGTCTTCAATATCAGCCAAGACGAAGGGGAGCCTATCATAGAAACTCCCCAGGATCGGGAAGAGAGGTTGGCCCGTAATGCAGATCAGGCGCGACGCCGGCTCGTGGTTCAGCCACCACCCCAACGAGAAGTCCAAGCTGCTGACGGCGGAGGAGCGGCGGACGGGGCGCAAGATGCTGACGCCGATCCACCACCCGCCCCACAAGCAGTACGCCAAAGAGGGAGGATGCCGCCCAGAAACCACGCCAATGAGTTTGACCTGGTCGACGAACGACGAGTCCACAAGACACCCAGTGCCAACATCACCGTAGCGGTCGAGCGACTCCGCAACATGCAACCCACACCAGAGATCGAGGCCGTCTTAGACCACCTCAACGCTGCGGAGGCTCAGGTAAACATCATGCGTGAGCCGTCCGCCGGACCCTCCAGGAGCCGCCGCTCCCGCAGCTCGCGACGCGATCGAGCTGAAGGAGGTGGGGCCAACGATCGGGACAGGGAAAGTCATCATGTGGGATAGGACCGTGGTCGTCCTAACCGACCAGAAGGCCATGGCAACAGGCCACCTAGCGCGCCGCAAGAAGTCAACCAGCCACATCTGTTCGACCTCCACGACGTCATCAACGACAGATACCGAGCTCGATACGGGGCCCCAGGCCCCAGGTGTTTCTCCGAGCGACTGCGCCAAGTCAACTGGCCTAGGAACTT
Source organism: Chrysopogon serrulatus (assembly GCA_015844335.1). Taxonomy (NCBI): domain Eukaryota; kingdom Viridiplantae; phylum Streptophyta; class Magnoliopsida; order Poales; family Poaceae; genus Chrysopogon; species Chrysopogon serrulatus. The sequence continues at coordinate 106,146 of JADLZL010007898.1, forward strand.
CAAGATCAGGGACCTCAGGCACTACGACGGCAAAGCCGACCCCGAGCAGTGGATGGTGATCTACGAAACCACTATCCGGGCCACAGGTGGCGATGAGCTTGCCATGGCCAACTACCTCTCGGTAGTACTCGGCGAGTCCGCCAACCGGTGGCTGCTACGTCAGAGGGATGGTTCAATCCACAACTGGCCTCAGCTGTGAGAGATGTTTGTGGATAACTACCGACCAACTTGTGAGCAACCCGGCTCGAAGTACGAGCTGGCCCAAATACACAACTCAGCTCACGAGTCACTCCGGCATTACATTCGTCGTTTCTCACGAAGTCGGGTAACAGCCCCCGACCTCTCGATTCAGGAAGCAATCGGCATATTCATCTCCGGACTCCGCAGCCACACAACCTTGACCTTGAAGGAACTCCTTCGGAAGAACCCTTCGACCATGGAGGACATGTTCAAGATCGCCCGGGAGTGGGCACGGGTCTCGAAGCCCTCTACGAGGGGACGGCTGCACCGACCTCTACAAGCGCATCAAGCCTCATGAGGACGATGATAGAGATCCGGATCGTGGCCGAGGCCGGCCCCGATCGCCGCAACTTCAAGAGAGATGATCGCAAAGCACCTGGCGCCCGCGACGATCGGGCAGCGATCGCCATGATGACCGCAACCATCGCGGCAATGACCGACCACAGCAGCGGCGGAACGAAGACAAGGATAACCGACGCTACCGCGGTGGTGGGCAACGTGACTTCCGCCTACAACGCCGACAAAGGCGAAGCGAGATGTCGACGGCGACCGGGCGAGTACGACAAGATATTGAATGAAGATCGCCCCCCGTCATCCCAACAGAGGGCACACCTTCGGCGAATGTCATGGCTTCGCCCGCATCTTCGCCGAAAAAGAAACAAATAAGCACCAACAAGAAGGACTATCCAAGGAAGCCTGCCACACGCCCCAAGTCCGACGACGAAGAAGAAGACGGCAAGAATCCTCGCCACACCTATAAGGACCCCGAGAAACATGTAACTGCTTACATCTTCAAGGGCAAAGGCGCAACCAAAAACGCGAGGGAAAAAGCTTCTCGGCGACGACGCATCGCCGCCTCGCCGCGGGCAGAATCAGCCTCGTCGCCGACGCCGAGCTCGAAAGCGGGCTATATCATTCAGCCGGTCGGACATGTGGGCCAAGCTTCCAGAAGCCGGTCATTTTCCCCTGATCCTTGATCCTGTCATTGGGAGCGTCCGCTTTGAGAAGGTACTAATCGATGGTGGCAGCGCCCTCAACATTCTATTCCGCAGCGCCTTCTTATAGCTCAGCTTACTAGAAGAAGAGCTCGAGCCCTGTGATTCACCTTTCTGGGGCATCATACCGGACAAGCCTTCTATGCCCCTCGGGCAGATCTCACTGCCCGTGCAGTTCGGCACGCCGTAGCACTTCCGCGTCGACTACATCAACTTCATCGTGGCCGACTTCAACGGCGTTTATCAAACCATTCTTGGAAGACCAGCTCTCTCCAAGTTCATGGCTATCCCGCACTATGGCTACCTTGTCCTCAAGATGCCAACCGAGCAAGGGATCCTATCCCTGCGTGGTAATGTCCTCATGGCTCATGCCTCGTGAGACAAGCGCCAAGCCGCCGCCGAAGCCGAAGAAGCCAAGGGTCGCTTGGAGGAAGTCACCTACTAGCTTCAAGTATCCAAGCCCGCTGAACTTGAAGCTCCGGTGAAGCAAAGACAACCGCCCGAAGAAGTCAACAAGGCGCACAAGAAGGTCCTTTGGTCCCCGGCGAGCCGAACAAGACCGCTATGATCGGGGCCGACCTCGACCCTAAATAGGAAGACACGCTCGTCCGTTTCCTACAGGAGAACATAAATGTTTTCGCTTGGAAACCTGCGGACATGCCCGGTGTCCCTAAGGAACCGATCGAGCACTTCCTTAATGTCTCCGAGACAGCCAAACCAGATCAAGCGAAGCTTACGACGATTTGCTCGGGGGAGGAAGGAGGCGATTAGGGCGTAGATTACCGTGCTCTTAGATGTTGGTTTCATTAGAGAGGTATTTCATCCGGACTGGTTAGCAAACCCGGTCCTTGTACGCAAAAAAAAGAATAATGAATGGAGAATGTGCGTTGATTATACCGATCTCAACAAACACTGCCGGAAAGACCCCTTCCTGCTCCCTCGCATCGACGAGGTGGTCGACTCAACTGTGGGTTGTCAACTGTTTTCTTTCTTAGATTGCTACTCAGGCTATCACCAGATAGCCCTAGTGCTAGACGACCAGGAAAAGACCTCGTTCATCACCCCCTTTGGGGCCTATTGCTACACGACCATGTCGTTCGGTTTCAAAAACGTTGGCGCAACATATCGGTAGCGCCATACAAAGAATGCCTTGAAGCAGAAATCCACGATGGACTATGCGAGGCCTATGTAGACGACGTAGTGGTGAAAACCAGAGAGGCCTCAACGCTGATTGAGGACCTAGACAGGACTTTCAAAGCCCTGAATGTTTTCCAATGGAAGCTAAATCCGAACAAATGTGTGTTTGGCGTGCCTTCTGGGGTACTGCTCGGCAGTGTCGTCAGCCAGGACGGCATACGCCCTAACCCTGAAAAAGTAAAAAATCGTCCTGGATATGAAGCCTCCTAAGTGTGTCAAAGATATCCAAAAGTTGACAGGGTGCATGGTAGCCTTAAGCAGGTATATATCCCGGTTAGGTGACAAAGGCCTTCCCTTCTTTCGGCTACTCAGGGCCAAAGAGAAGTTCGTATGGTTTGAAGAAGCCGATGCAGCTTTTAATGAGCTAAAGATGTACCTGTCGTCACCACCAGTCCTCACAGCTCCCGTCGTAGATGAGCGCCTTCTACTCTACATCGCCGCCACCGACCGAGTGATCAGCACCGTCTTAGTGGTTGAGCGCAAGGAACAACAATCTGTCTACCCCGTCCAACGACCAATTTACTACATCAGCGAGGTGCTCAATGAAACTAAGCAGAGGTACCCGCATATTCAGAAACTCCTCTACGCGATTCTGGTCACAAAGAGGAAGGTCTCTCACTATTTTCAACAGTATAGCATCACCGTTGTCACTGAATATGCGCTGGGCGATATCCTGTGAAATAAAGACGCTATCGGGTCAGATTGTCAAGTGGGCGATCGAGCTCAAATTTTTTGAGCTACACTTCCACAAAAAGGGACCACCATTAAATCTCGGGCATTGGATGATTTCCTCGGTCGAGTGGGACGGATATGACTTTGCCCGCCTCTCGATACAAAGGCGGGAGCAATGGAAGATATACTTTGACGGCTCTTTGAACATAGGAGGTGCTGGCGCAGGTGTTTTCTTCATCGCTCCTTCAGGAGGACAGTTGAGATACGACCTTCAGATCCACTTCAAAGCCTCCAACAACGCGGCCGAATCTAAGGCAAAGACCGCACGGACTCCGTGACGCAATTGAGCTAGGAGTCAAAAGGCTCTTGGTATACGGTGACTCGGCTTTGGTCATCAACCAAGTAAACAAAGACTGGGACTACGCCAATGAAAAGATGGACGCCTACGCCGTGGCAATCCGCAAACTTGAGGATAAATTCTACGGCCTTGAATTCATTCACGCCCCAAGAAGTGAAAACCAAGCAGCCAGACGAGCTCTCCAAATTGGTCGCCCCGAAAGCAGAAGTTCTGCACGGAGTCTTTGTCCAAGATCTGGTTACTCCTTCCATTCAGGAGAGCAACGATTCGGCGACGGCCGCGCCACCCGAACCAACACCATAGGCGGCTCCTAGTGAGCAACCGTACTGAAGTCGGTGGTTCCTCCGTCCACGAGCTGGTCGACCGATTGTCTCACGACGTCTTCGACAATTTGGCGCACACCCTTCATCCAGTATTTCACGAGTAAGGTGTTGTCGGCGATAAGGACGATGCCGATCGACTAATCCAGAAGCCGCCACTATATACTTGGTCGATGGCCGCCTCATGCGAAAAGAATGCCAAATCGAGGTACTCTAGAAGTGCGCCACGCTAGAGGATAGCGTCGACCTCCTCAAAGACATTCACTCCGGTTCTTGTGGCAACCATGCATTTCGAACAATCGGTCGGCAAAGCCTTCCGAGCTAGATTCTATTGGCCTAGCGCCGGGCCGACGCTGAATACTGGTCCGGCATTGCAAGAATTGCCAATTCTTTGCAAAACAGATACACGCCCCCGCACGTGAACTCCGTGACGATACCAATCTCCTGGCCCTTTTCATCTTTGGGGACTTGACATGATCGGGCCATTTAAAAAAAGACCAAAGGCGGTTTTAAATATGTCTATGTCCTCATAGACAAATTCTCCAAGTGGATCGAGTATAAACCGCTGGTAACGGCGGCCCCGTAAAGCCTCCGAGATGCTAAATGAAGTCATTCACCTGTTTGGCATACCAGATAGCATCATCACCGACCTCGGCAAAGTACTTTCACAGAAGTCATTTCGGGACTTCGTGACGAACTATCCATACAAGTGAAGTATGTGTCCGTTGCTCATCCAAGGGCTAACGGCCAGGTCGAGCGCGCCAATGGAATGATCATTGACGCCCTACGAAAACGCCTATTCCGCAAAGACGGCCTTTACCCAGGGCGTTGGATGAAAGAGCTCCCGGCAGTCTGGGGACTACGCACACAGCTGTGTCGAGGCACAGGCGTCTCTCCATACTTTATGATATTTGGCTCGGAAGCTGTCCTACCCAAGCAGAGGTAGCGCACCGTTCCCCTGTGATCGAATATTACAATGACGACACCTCGGATGAAGCACGAGAGCTCGACATCAATGCCCCGGAAGAGCGACGCCGGATACATGCGTTCGTAACGCCGGTACCTGGCCACATTACGCCGCTACTACAATCGTAATGTCCCGAGTCGTGTCTTCGTGGTCGGGCGATCTGGTTCTCCTGCAAGCGTAAAACGTAAGGGTTACATAAGTTGTCCCCACACCGGGAGGGGCCATTCATGGTAAAGGCAAGAACTAGGCCTACATCTTATAGGCTCGCACTTTAAATGGCATCGAAGAGCCTAACTCATGGCACATAGAACAATTTTATAAGATTCTACCCCCGATAGAAGAATAGAATAAAGATATGTACCTTTCCCCTTTCATGTACCTTTTTCATGATCAATAAAAAGCTTCCACTTGCTTCAACATGTTTTCTGTATTGATCAAATGATGTTTTTTGGGTTTACCGACCACCCAGCAATACCTCAACAGGGACTATCAAAAGTGGCAGGGTTACTTGACCGCCTCCCTATGGGTACTAGGGTCCTAAGAGTTCGCATCGGTGCCATTCCACAGAGGTCACCTACGCACCGTAAGGGCTGATAACGCTCGAGAGGAATTACGGGCTTTAGATCCATCACGACGAGGGCATCAATATGTTAAATACATTTAACCCGGTACAGGCCGGGCACAAATAAAGTGTGTTTATACTACAGCAGCATTGTTCATGACTATACTATCGAGACAGCCGGCGGACCCCTCGTCAAGAAGAGAAATGTTCTGCATTACAATGGCGGCAAGTGTCCGAGAAGTCGGCGTGGAGTGTCTTCATTTGATCCGATGTGTAGCCCGGCTGCTGCTCCTTCCTCAATCCTCTTCAGTCGATCTTGGGGTAGTGCGTCCGCATTGTGGACAAAGACCCGGGCAAAGAACAAATCGGCCAAAGATCTTGGGTAGTCTTTAAACAACTTCCATGCTCGCTAACACACACCTATAACCGCTCGGGCGGTGCGTCGGATCAAGCACGGCCGCTTCTCCCGGTGACAAGACCTTCATTAGGGGCTTCACCCCCGCTCGACTAACCGCCACCGCTCCTTGATGCACTTGTTCTCCTCGACAAAGATCCGAATCGAGCCATGTGTTTGCTCGAGGTCCGCAGATCCATATAGCATAAATCAGCAGGCATATCATGACAATAAGATCGGGTAAAGGCAGTTTTACATACCGCTATCTCAGCCTTCGTGTCCTTGACCGTTGCTCAGCCTCTTCTCCTTTTCGCCTTCAAGATCTACAATGAAGTCATGTGTCAAGACAGAGTACAAGGCGTGTAATGTAGACAACATTAGAAGTAAATTTTTACCTTTTTCCTGGCCCTCCAGAACATTGACCTTGTATGTCAGGGCTGCATTGTCTTCCTGCAGGCGCTGGTTCTCGGCCATGATGGGCCGGAACTGATCGATCATTGTGCCCCGCTGCTCAGCAAGATTTTGCAACCCCTATATAATCATGGCTGTTAGTTCTGGCTAATAGCTTATACTTTGACAAGGTTCCCAGGACTATTGGCATACCTACACATGCTCTCACAAGAACTTGAAGCCATGCTCGATGTTGTCTTGAATCGGGGCGTCGACCTTGGATTCAAAGACCTCCCATTTACCACCACTTACCTGGCGGGCTATGAAGCTGGACTTACCATAGACTCGCCTGGGCATTTCTGGATGCCCTTTGATTTCCTCCATCGGCTCTGGCATGTCTTGATGGCTTGGCGTCTTCTTTGAACCCTTTTGGTGGACACCAGTCGATCGAGCACCGGTTTGCACCACATGACCGGTCTCCTGCCCTCGCGGTTCTTCAGGGGACTGACGAGGAGGGGATGCAGTAGTACCTTCAAAACCAGGGTGGTCGACCTCTGGCCCCCTGTCATCTTGCGTATTGGTGCGGTCAGCGCCACCTCTAGACTGCCGGTTCTCAGCTCCCTCCTCATCAACGTTGGGTTGCCTGGGCACAACTTATCAACTCAATTATGTTAAAACATGCTGGAGCTATCAATTACATTGCAAACCTGAGCAAGGATTTCATCAACAAAGATACCGGAGGACTGCTTTGAAGGACATGCCGAATACCCTGCCGCCGCCGCCACCGGAGGCCGACCACCGACCACCCTTGCTTTTGTCCCTTCATCAGCTCCCGCTGATCAATCAAGCAGTTTTTGGAGTTTCTAGGCTCCGCTGGGGCGCCCGATCGGCAGTCAGTTTTGAGGCCATGCCTGGCTTCCTCGTCGGCGCCACCCGTGGCTCCTCTGGTCGAACACGGGGATGGTTGGGTGGCGCTTTCGCAGTGGTCGGCGCCGGATGGGATTGCTCTTTGGTGGGTTTGGCTCCGAACTTCTTGCTCAGAGGAATCACGTCCTCTGAGTCTGAGCCCGAGCTCTCAATAACAGCTCAGCGTCGTTGTTCTCGCTCCTCGCCAATCTTCAGTTTACCACCAAGATTGGTCTTGGTGGGTTTCGCCTTCTTTCCTGGAGGAGATGGCATTGGTGCTTTGCCGATAGCCTTGCGCTTTCGTTGCCTCTCTGGGGACTCCGGCTGTTCTTCAGCATCTTCAGCCTCCGTGGTTGGTTGTTTTTTCTGCTCCCCCCGGAGTGCCTCACCAGTCGGCCAGTCTCCCACAGGCACATCGGAGACATATATGTGAAGGTCCTGGTTCCAACAATAATCATTCTGTCAGTTATGCTTACAAATGCATTACATAATGGAAAAGAAAAAGTTTTTATAACTACATACCTCGGGGCGAGGATTCTTCAGACAGTAGGGAGCCACACTGTCCCTCGGGTATCCATACGAGGCATAACTCTGAAACATTTTTGACAGCCGGGTTGATATCTCCTTGGGCTCTAGACTTTCTTCTCTTTCCCGTGAAGGATCTTTGTGGCCCTCATACTCAAACATGCAGTGCACCCTTTCTTTCAAGGGTTGGATACGGTGCCCTACAAACTGGGTGGCCCCCACAATGCCATCAATATTGCTGAAATCCATCAAGGATAGCAGTTCTTCAACCTGGGACATCCCATTATTATCAGGCATCTCCGACCAGTTAGGATTTGCTTCGGGAATTCTAGTAATGTCGCAAGGGACTGGTCGGCCTTATAGTTTCTGGTTAATGTAGAACCTGCGCTTCATCCAGTTCTTTGTGTTGGAGGTGTGCTGGATGTTCATCCAGTTGGACTTTACACCCTTTCTCAGAGCTAGGTAGCACCCGCCTGCTACCTGAGATCCCTCGGATCCAACACCCTTCTTCTTCAGGACATACAGGTACTGGAAGAGATTGAAATGTGGCGCTATTCCTAGATAGCACTCACAATATGTCACTTTAAGATGGCTAGGGTTAAGATTGAGTTTGGGGAAGATTGCACAATGCTATCCCCCAAAAAATACACAAATCCCTAAGGAAGTTGTGCACTGGAATCCCTAATCCCCGCAGGAAGTAATCCTCGAAAACTACAATCTCATCGGGTATGGGTTCGAACTCGACCACCTTTCGCCGGTGCTCTCCACACTTGCAGATCCTCGGCCGGCAAAGAAGCCTCCTTCGCCATTGCCGCCAACGACTCGGTGTTGACAAAGCGACCGCTCCCAGTTCACATCCAAGAGCTTCTTGCGCTCCGCCTCGGCCTTGTTAGCCTTTTTCCCCATTATCTCTGATGAGGGTTGAATGTGGGGTTATGGTGTGTTGAATGGAAACCTAGATTGAAGATTGACGAGATTGAAGGCGAAGGAAATGGCAACAACCGATGCGAGGGGGTGAAATGCGGGCGGCGGCTATTGACTATTTATACTATGTGGGTGGCCCATTGACTCCTCGAGGAGATCGGGCTGTTGACAACCGTTTACCCTAATTTTTAACTGGGCTTTCTTAGGCCATGTTACATGGGTATGTTTTTTCTGGGACAAAGATATAAAATACTATGATGGGCTCGAGTCATTTTATATCGCTTCTTAGGTCCACCTGGCCGACGGGGACTTGATATTTTTTTTTCTACTTCATTATTCGAATTGGTCGAGCCATTAGGGTTGGCGATCACGCATTTTGCTCTAAAATGTACTAAACAGAGTGGTCGATCTGTCTCCCCATCGGGACCTGCCCGGTCGGTTATAAGGGTATTAACAAGCGATTGATTGCAAAAAATGAGAATACTGGTTCTCTTCAAAGCGCATCGGTCGATCAATTTATGATTTGCGCCATAACATACAAGACAAGAACATTTGGGCATTGCAAGGTTTTCAATACAAATGGAAATGCAAAGTAGAAGCATTACTTGAGCCGTTTAAAGATGCCTAGATTCGACTACATATTCGTCGTCACTACAAAATCCTATGGCGCTTGGGGGCAAGGCCATAAAGCTCGCCAAAGCACTGCTCAAGGGCCAATAAACCCATGGAACGCAAAAAGCATTCTCAACCAAGCACCCTATTGGGCGCCATCCGAGGCCCGGTCCTAGAGCACTAGGGGTTGAAACCAAGAAGTTGGTCAAAAGGACCGAAAAGCGGTCCTCTACCAAGTGCCTTGGGTACAACCGTCGAGCCCTATGGAGCGCCCTCGATGACCTTCTCACGGTCACCTCCTCCGCTATGGCGTCGGCGGTGTCGGTGAAGTCCTCGGATAAGATGTTCCAGTCGGCGACGCGCTAAGCCCTCGGGAGGCCGACGAGGTCCCGAGCTCGCACTGCACCGGGCCGCTGAGCCACGACCCGGCGAAGCCGCCCCATGGCGCACACCACGGACACCGCTTTCTGGATGCGCCGGGCACGTTCTCCACCTGGTCCTAGAGAGAATCACCGGCAGCCCCACCAGGTCGACGACGGCTTCGCTTTGGGGAGCACCGCTCGGAGCTCCTCTTCAGTTAAGCCACCGGCTGGTCGGCGGCCTCCCCGGGTTGGCGCAGCTACTTGCGCCTGCTCGGTGATCTCGGCGCCCGTCATCACGGCTTTCGGCCGATCACGGAGGTCGGCCACAGTAAATCTCGTCCGTGTCACCATACCGTGGCGCCCGCCGCTGCTCCCTTCACCGCTTCCGTGGGCCAAGAGGAATGCGCGCGGGCGCACGAAGCGGGACTCGCACAAATCGAAGAATGGCGTTAGTATCTTCTCCAACAAAAGTGAATCGACACAATGCGATACCTACCCGTCGTTGCGCTGTTGCTGGCCGGTGGTGTGCTCGGCGAGCTCTCCGCCGCCTTCCCCGACTCAATTTTCCCAAGCGAGTGGCAGAGGGTTGGTGGAAAGCGAAGATTGGGACTAGGGTTTGCCAGGGGGAAGATTGCTTTTTCCCCCCCGCGCGCCAGATTTATAGGCGGCTGTATAGGAGGCGAGCGGCGAGCTAGACGAGGGGTCAAGAGTTTCCACTTCATGATAGGCCACTTTCCCACGATGGGACGGGCGCCATCATTACTCCCACGACCGAAGCCGAACAGCCGCAGCGTGGTAACCCGCACCATTACGGGGTTCTCCCGCCGGGCATCTCTTTTCTGTCCCCGGGGACGAAGGATATTTCCGGTTATGCCATTGGGCCTCCTCGGATGTGTGTCGGCCCATTTAGTTATATTATGGACTTCGCATTTCAAACATCGTGTTTAGTCTGTCTTTTTCTGGGAAGATAGGTTTCAAGAAGTCCATCCCCGAGCTTGCCTGGCAATAGGGCGAGGGATGAAGAAGTTCATCAAGAAGCTTGCCACAACATGATTTTCATCTTCTACTAACCTTGGGATTACATGGGCCCACGTCACTTCAGCATTGACCGGGCCTATTTTTGGTCTTTTTATTGGAAGTATATATATCGCTTTTTTCGAAAGTGATTTATCGCATAATTAACCAATGATATCTAATATCATATGTTGTGGGCCCATGTCACCGGACATGAGCCGCTTTTTTTTTTTCCTTATTTGGAGCAACATGCATCTTTCGATTGAAAAGGAGTCACGATGAAACGGTGGTCGACCTTTTCTTCAAAACTGGTCGGTGCTTCTTCGAACTGATTGGCGCAGTGATTGTAAGCTTTTTTCTGAGGGGTTGCTGATCGAGTTGGTCGACAAATAGAAAATGCCGTTCCTCAAGATTCATGGTGCTCGGGGACTAGGTGGGCGTTTAGCCCCTATACCCTCACGGCGGGTCCTTAGTCTCGACTCACAAGGCGGCCCAAAGACACGGGACCAAGCCCGATCGGCCTCTTTGGTCTGGTCGGAGTCCTAGGTGGACAATCAGATTTACTTGTCATACAAGGAACTAGTCGGTTAGAAAACCAATTGTACTTCTATTAGGACACGATTGTTTTGTAACCGACCATCTCGGGATCTTAGGATCTGTAACCCTGCCCCTGGACTATATAAGGCAGGCAGGGACCCCCTACCTAGACATCCGATCAAAGCTTTTTGCAAATGTAAGAGCAGACGTAGGGTATTATGCATCAAAGCGGCCGAACCCTGGTAAACCGTATGTCGTTCTTCCCTGCTCCATCTCGCTTGTGTTCCATCGCGTGCCTCCACATAAATCACCGCCATTGGTATGCCCGTGGTAGAGCTATCGCCGATATCTTGTCGACACTATAGCTACACATCTAGAGTTGCAGCGTCGATAATGCTAAGCGGGAGGACGACCCACTCATGTTTGAAGATACCACTCACAGTTCAAGAAGGCGGTTGCTGTAGGCTCCACAAAATAGAGTATTACTACTGAGTTGCTGCAGCAAGTAGCTCTCATAATTTGGGATGAGGCATCTATGACAGAGGCAAAATTAGGAAGCATTAGATAACAGTCTACAAGATATAATGGCTGGTCAATCCCGCCGCTTGGTGGAAAGACAAGCTATCCTTGGTGGTGATTTCGCACAAGTCCTCCCCTGTTGTGCGCAAAGCGATCTAGGGCTCAAGTGGTCGGTGCTTCTCTTCGAATGTCATATCTTTGAGAATCAATGTGCCACCTAAAGCTTATTCACAACATGAGGGCTTAGAGTGACCTATGGTTTTGCTGATTATCTATTGTGCATTGGTGGTGGAACGGAAGAGGTTAATGGAGATGGCAATATATGTATTCCAGACGAAATATGTGTCCCATACTCTAGGGATGCTGACAAAGATCTTCATAGCTTGATAGACACCATATGTCTAGATCTAAATGCAAACATGTTAGAAAAAGACTGCATCATGACTAGAGCAATTTTATCTATGCATAACGATTGGGTGGACATAATCAATATAAAAATGATTGATATGTTCTATGGTGCAAGACGGTGTATCATAGTTTTGACTCCATGGTAGATGGTCCACATAACTACTATCCATCAGAGTTCCTTAACACTTTGACCCCTAACAGTTGCGTCCACATGTCTTAAAGTGAAGCTCAGTGTCCTATCATATTGATAAGGAATATTGACTCGCCAATGGGCTATGCAATGGTACAAGAATGGTGATGTGAGGCTTTTAGAGAAATACAATCGATGTAGAAATTGTGGTTGGACAACA